>JBBBDQ010000299.1:37500-57500 GCA_037127315.1 Ascarosepion bandense | reverse complement strand
CTATTGACTTTACATTTAAAATTATTTATTTTTCGGTACAAGATCTTCTAATAGAGAGAGAAGCTTACTTTTTTTTTCAACCTAGTTTCCCAGCAGTGTCGCACACTTTTTCAATCTGTGCACAAGCTTCCGTATTCCCTCAGCGTAAAAATCTTTGAACTGATGTCACAGCCAATCGCTCACAGCACTTTTAAATTCATCGTCACTTACAAATTTTGTGCCTCTCGTAAACGCTTTCAAGGGATCAAACAGGTGAAAGTCTAAAGGTGCAAGGTTTGGGTTGTAAGGGGGATGAGTTCGCAGTTCCCAGCCAAGCTCGTTGATGGTCTGCACCGTTTGGACTGCTGTGTGAGACCTTCGAGTAGGCAAGGTCATCATGGACAATTTTGTGTGCTGTCCCAACAGATAGACTCAGTCCTTGCAATGCCATCCACTGTCACCCTGAATGAGGTCATTGACCGATTCGATCACATCAGGAGACCTCACTTCTGTGGGCCTCCCAGACCTATCTTCATCCTCAACACTGCTCCGTCCTTCTTTAAACAATTTAGCCCACTTGTAGACATTTTTTGGCTGAAACATGTGGCACCATGCACAGTTGACATTCTCCTGTGAATTTCAACTGGTTTACACCTTTCAGCAACCAAGAACTTGACCTCTGTTCAATCCTGGAGCATGCTTTTTGGTCGGCTTCTTTGTTAATCTCTAAAACTCTCAAAGTTTTTTTTCAAAAAAGAAGTAAAGGAAAAACAAAATTAAAAAAGTACGCTTCTATCTGTATTAGAAGTCCTTATACCGAGAAATTCACCTTATTTATTGAATAACCCTCGTATCTTCCTTAGGCTCATAATCTCCATTTCTTACCATCTTTTCTTTCATATAACAAACGTTATTGATCATGACTATTGTAACAACTACCTTGAGTGTCTCTCGACCGTGAAAATTCATTCTTCAAAATATTCTAGAAATATTCGTAGAATGTCGTCCTGATTTTTGCGATAAAAATTAGCGGAAAACAAGATAAAGAAATACAACATAGACAAAAAGCGAGTCTCCCTGAGAGCAATGCACTGCGCCTCCTCGGCCTTACCCTCTCCTCTGATCTTAAATGGAACCACTACATCGAGTCCATAGCTAAATCCACTGATAAGAAGGTTGGGTCACTGTGTCGGGCAAGGATGTTTTTCCGCCTGAATCCATCCTGCATATATACAAGTCAACCATTCGTCCGTGCATGGAGTACTGCTGCCATATATGGTCAGGCGCCCCTGCCGCTCACCTCAGTGTTCTCGACAGGCTCCAAAGAAGAATCAGTAACGTGATAGGTACTGACTTGGCGGTCCGACTACAGCCACTTCCCCACTGATGAAATATGGCCTCTTTTTGTCTGTTCTATAAATACTTTCATGCCTTCTGCTCAGACGAACTTAAGTCACTGGTGCCTCCACAAAAGGGGTTTACTCGTGCAACCAGATTGGCAACTGGATCCCACCCATTCACAGTTAGGTTAGTCAAATGCAGACGATAATTCTACTCCTGCAGCTTCTTCTCTCGCACTTCCCGCCTGTGGAACTCGCTCCCATATTCTTGCTTTCCTGACGGCTACAACCTCCAGGAATTTAAATTTAATGTCAATACTCATCTCTTAACCACTTGACTCTAGTTCTTTCCCCACCTCGTATATCCTTTCCTTTCTCTCCACCTTTGCAACTATCATCCCACCTGCATTCTCATCTTTCATCTTTCTATTGCTCCTTTCTAACTGGTTTGTCTTCCTCTTCACTCTCTTCTAATTAATATTTTTACACTTATGTAGCCCCCTGCACGCCAGTGGCATTACAGCCTTGCTCGGGGTGAAAAGATTAAAAAAAATTGTTAGCAATGATTAATTAATACTTCTATGCTTCATAAAAGAATTTACAAAATTTGTTTTCCATAGTTTTTACAGATATCTCCCTGTTCTTGTTCCTTGTTGAGACGAAAGGTCATTGATGTGTAAGGTAGAATGATTGTGAGCATGTCAATTTTTTTTATTTCCTATGTTGAAGATACCATAAACTCCCATCGCTCTCAGAAGAGCGTAGTCAATTGACGACGCCACGCCATCGACGAGGGGGCCATCGATGTTTCTGCAACTTGTCTTTTTTACTGTATGTTGTGGAGTAGTTTTCGCACTGAAGATTATAATCGTGCTATGTCGGTTGCTAATCGACTTAACACACTCTAAATATTAGGAACTTTGTAATCGTCCACTGAAAACTGACTCCTTAGTATTCCGCTAACTACCGACAAATATCAACTGCCTAGTAGTTTTGCTGAACTCCAGTAGAACTCTAAAGAACTCCTATGAACTTCTCAAGAACTTCTCCCGTTAACTTCCTGTTAACTCTTATTAATATATGAGGGAGTGTCCAGTATCTGAGGAATAGGTGTGTTTCCCCATAAAACTGTAGAACTTACATCACTAAGGTTGGTGCAGGAAAAATGGATTCATGCCTTCACCATATGCATTAGCGTGAAGTGAACGCAACAACCTCGGCATATATATATATACTATGTGTGTGTGTGTGTGCGTGTGTGTGTGTGTGTGCGTGTGTGTGTGTGCGTGTGTGTGTGCGTGTGTGTGTGTGCGCGCGGAGATAGAAGGTGAGGAATTTGGCATTAGGAGCCAATGTTAGCAAAAAAGAAAAAAATCTACTATTACCATTTTCGATTCCATAACTTTCCTTTTCATTTGCAGGAAGGATATTTAGCACAAGAACAAAACCCTCACCTTTTATTACCAAAGTCCATTACTGAATTAGACTCACCAAAATTTGCTTCGCAAAGACAACAGAGAAATTATCAATGCATCCAACCCAACAACCTCACCACCCACCACCAAATCTTATCCATTGAACGAACCATCTGTTACTATCCAGCCTCGCTCCATCTGTGAAAATTGTCAAAGGCATGTCTTGTCTTTTATGTCTACGACAAGAAGTGCAGGACGACGTTAAATGTGCCTTCATCTTTTGCGTCTTTTGTCTGAAGATGAGTTTCATGAGATAATAAAGGAAATTGGCTTTCAGAACTAAAGGAAGCTATTAGCTTTCTTTGTTTGCTTCTTATTTTTGGTTCCGCCATTTTATTTATATTTTGCTCACAATATTCTGTGGTGCGTTTCATTATTTAATTATTCTCAAAAACGTATTTTCTTCTTTTCTTCCAGGTCACCATTTTCTAATTCAGTGACTGAAGAGAAAATTCTTTATTTTCTTGATCAGCCTTTCTCCGATTCCTTATCATCCCACATTTAACTCAATGTGAGAAATGGCGTCGTTGCTTGTGACTTGTTTAATGTCGACGGTGAACCAGATTTTGGTTCGGATCCTGATTGCTAAAGTTAAAGTTCCAAAACAATAATCCAACTTTCCTTTCATATCGGCATTTAAATCATAGATTATATTTAGATTGATGTCTTTTTTAAATTTAAGAAAGAGACAAAATATTAATGTCGCTATGAATTTATACAAACAAAATAACAGTTTCCACATTGAGATATTTTTAAATAGAAGAGAAAAAGAGATGTCAAGTTGAAATATAGCCCTATTCTGTTCATTTTATATAGTAATTTTATATTTAAATGTAATATTTATCCGTTATTCAAAATGGAAAACTGTCAATTGAAGTTCTAATCCAAGCAAAGTTTCATTATGATTTCTTGCATAATATACGTTTGTGCCAAAAATAAAAAAAAAAGAAAGAAAAAATGAGACATTTCTTGTTACTTCAAAAAATACGCTCTGCCATCAATTTAAAAGAGCACCAACCTGTTGTAAATTTAGGACATGTCGTAAGTTTAAGACATTATCCATTTGTTGTGAATTCTGAACATGTAAGTTCCAGACATAACCCATTTACTTTCAATTGAGGATATGGCCCAGTGGATATAAACATTAGTTAATTCTTGTGACTTGACCCAATGAGTTGTTAGTTCAATACCAGACAACAGCAGTGGTGAACAAGTAACTTAGAGAGTTAATTCTTACGGAAATGATACTGAAACAGACTAACATACATAATAAAAAGTTCAAGAAAAGGGTTAAATTCCCTTCATTTTAACATCTCGTGGCATAGCACTAAAACATGAAGGAGTTTTAAAACTAAAATATTCTGTTAATCTTTTTGAATGATTTGTGAGCATGTTTTTATAGTTTCCAACACTGTTTTTAGATACATAATTTGGTATAAAGATCATTTCGTCTTTTTGCCTTGATAAAGTCCATGAGAGGACGAAACGCGTTGGCGAGTTAAATACAGTTTTCCTCTTGTCTTCTTTTTATTTAACAGTCCTGTCCTTAATCTCAGATCATAACTGAGTATATTTTTACATATATATATATATATATATATGTGTGTGTGTGTGTGTGTGTGTGTGTGTGTGTGTGTTATAGGATAAGATAAACAACAAATAGGAAATGTTTATAAATCTAACACAATTTGCTTTTATTAAAGTTTTATCAGGGAATGAAGTATGGTGGAAAAAATGAAACTTTTTTCGTATTGTTTGTTTTTCATTGGAAAAGCGAACAGCCAATTAAAAACAAACAACACAAAAAATTGTGTTGTTTTTTTTTATTGGTTAAGCAAACAGCATAAATGTGCGTTGTGGTGCAGTGGATATCGACTCGGAACGACAAATCTGAGTGACGAGTTCGAATTCCAGTTGATTTCCTTGCATTCACTTACACACAAATAACCTCGAGAAAGGTCTTAATCCGTTTCTTCCCTCAAGTTATGGGTTAAATAATAGAAAAGATTGGGCTTGGTAGCCTTGACTGGCAATCAGTCTACCGCAGATAGCAATGGCAAATTTACTGATAATCATCTACCCAGCAAGTCATGTCTCGTAAGAACTGCAACCTTGAAACTTCTGAATACCGTTTTTTATGTCTTTGTCTATGAGTGTATCAAATTTGATTAAAATCGGACCACTCCTTCTATAACCCGATTTTTTCGATTTTCGATATTTATCGGGAGTGCCTCAACACAACACCTAGCTAAGAACACTCGCAGAAGCTTATAGTACAACTGTGTAAATTTTCAAGAAAATCGGTTCAGCCGTTTCGGAGTCTATAGGTAACGGACACACGCACACACAGAAACACACACACACACACACACACAAAGTTCCATTTATATATATATATATGTATATATATATATATATATATATATATATATATATATATATATAACAGAAAAAGTAATAATTAGCCAATGTAACACCAAAAGAGCCACAAGGGATAGGGAGACGTGGAGAGCCATGATCGCCTACGTCCTGAAGGGATAGGGCACATAGAAGAAGAAGAACACCAAGAGCAAGAAAGATGGAGAAAAAAAGGGAGGATATTATTAATAAAAAAAAATACTAATTAAAAACAGATAAATGAACTCACAAATGAAAAATAGAATATACAAAACTAAGCAGACATATTTACGAAGAGATCGGATGTGATAAATGCTTGAAATGAAAAGACGATGTACGGAGGGATGAAAAAAAAATAATCGAAACAAGGAAAGAAAGAACGAAAGGCAGAGAAGACAGAGAAATTCCCTTCCAAAGGTTAAAATTTTAGTTATTAATTAAGAGGAAAAGAAGGCGTTACCATTTGCTCAAATTGCGAAACGTTGAAATTACGTAAATTAGAAAGTTTTTCCAATATGAACCAATGGAAGTTCTATGGGAATAATAATAATAATAATAATAATAATAATAATGGGATTACACCATCTACACAGACAGAAAAATTGAAGCAAACAGGCCAGACATTATTGTTAAAAACCAGAAGGAGAAAACTTGTCTATTAATTGATATGGCTTGTCCAGCGGCTTGTAACATAGAAATCAAGGAACTTGAAAAACTGTCAAAATATAAAGACCTGGAAATTGAAATAGAAAAAAATGTGGAAATTGAAAACAACAGTTGTGCCAGTGATAGTAGGTGCACTTGGAATGATAAAAAATGGAACAAAACAACACATTGAAAGAATCCCTGGAAACCCCAGCTTAGATATACAAAAAATTGTCTTATTAAGTACAGCCCACACACTAAGGAAAACTTTATCTATGTAATGCTAGGGATGATATGGAAGATAGAAAAACATGAAATGGAGTCATAACAACACGCCAAGACCTGCCTTAGGTCTCCCCGCAGACTTGGTTGGTAGTGAGACCAAAGCAGAAATCGAATAATAATAATAATAATTGCCTGAAAGTTCACTAAGAAATTTCAGGCAAATATCATACATAACAATGTGGATCCAAAATGCAGGTTCTGTGATAAATACAAAGAAACAATAGACCACCTAATCTCAGGATGTTCTTTACTTGCCCCAAATGAATATAAAAGTCGTCACGATAGAATGGGGCAATATTTACACTGGACAATGTGCAAACACTATGGAAAATCTGTGAACAAACACTGGTATGAACATCACCCAACACCGGTTACAGAAATAGAAGATGTAACCATTCTATAGGATTACACCATCTACACAGACACAAAATTGAAGCAAACAGGCCAGACATTATTGCTAAAAACCAGAAAGAGAAAACTTGTTTATTAATTGATATGGCTTGTCCAGCGGATTGTAACATCGCAACTAAGGAATTCAAAAAACTGTCAAAATATAAAGACCTGGAAATTGAAAAATAAAAAAAAATGTGGAAATTGAAAACAAGAATAGTGCCAGTGATAGTAGGTGCACTTGGAATGATAAAAAATGGAACAAAACAACACATTGAATGAATCCCTGGAAACCCCAGCTTAAGAGATATACAAAAAATTGTCTTATTAAGTACAGCCCACACACTGAGGAAAACTTTATCTATGTAAGGGATGATAGGGAAGATAGAAAAACATGAAATGGAGCCATAACAACACACCACGACCTGCCTTAGGTCTTCCTGCAGACTTGGTAGGTAGTGCGACCATAGCAGAAATCGAAATATGATGAAAAATGAAATAATAATAATAATAACAGTTGGGTTAGTAAAAGAATCCATTAGACACTATTCTGTAAGTTTAAATGTTATTTAAAAGAGACGAAGTAGAAAAAGACAGTCACAAGATCTGATGAAATTTCCCAGTTCAGCCAGATCAGGCCACTGAAGCACGTTATTCTTATTAGAAGTGTCACATGCTTTGCTTTGTCATTAAATAGGATGTAAGAAGGAAACCCTAAACCGAGAAATGCCATGCTATAATGAAAAAGAGCCAAAAACTTGACGAAATTAAGTTTTATCTTCAAACTTTTTACATTATTTTTAAGGGGAAAGACCAACGCCTTTTTGAAAACATTTTAATATTTTTTTCATCTTTTTCAGAACATTCAACATTTGTAATAAAAATCTTTTTTTTGTTAGTCAGCGGATGGACACAACAAAATTTAGTCTTTTTTCCCTAGTGAAAGATACATTAAATTTTAAATTATTGCTAAAATCAAATTGTCAGATTTTAATGAAAGACTCAGGATTTAATCACAAAGGAATTAAATTATTTTAGTAATGTTTTTATAAAGACTTGATAAAAATATTTTTAAATCTGTTACCATCTCCGTCTCTCACTTAATTTTATGAAAACTCGAGAAATTCAAAGTTGCAAATTTTTTTAATTATATTAGTTAAGTCACTAACGAATTTAAATCATCATTTTTTAAAGACTGTTTACCAAAAATAACGAAAGACTATTTACCGAAATCAGTTGCGAATTATAAAATACGAAACCTAATAAAACTAAGACATTATTTAATTAGAAAAGCTATTAATTGCTTTTACGAATAATATATGTTAAGGACAATATTGTCTGAAGAAAAAGAATTTTTCCAATGAAAAATGAATTTTTACAAGGATTGTTTTTTTGTACAATTTTAATTACAATAATTTATAAAGTTATTACATTTTATAAAATTCAATTTCAATGGTATAGCCCTTATGGAATATTGCTCTTAATTAAAAACATTTTTTACTAATCATAAATCATAAAAGCTTATTTCAATCTGTAATCTAGTAGTATTTAAGAAATAATTTTAAATTGTTTCGGTATGTATATAAACATGAATTTTTATATACAAATGTTCATATATGACATTATCATTAAAAAGTCGGTGTTTTGTGAGTTTTTTAAATATAAGATAAAATTAATAATAAACGAAATGACATGCAATTTCATAAGTGATGTGCTTAAAAATATAGGTGCGTCTTTTATTTATGAAATTTTATGGTATAATGATTTTATATTATGTTCTAAAAATTTAAATGTATTTTATTGTTATAATATTATAAAATTTATTTTTACAGAAAGTATCTTCAAACAGAAGGCTATCAAGTTAAAGTACATAAAAATCAACAAAATATTCTTCTTCTTCTTATATGTGCCACGTTCCTTCAGAACATAGGCGATCATGGCCCTCCACGTTTCCCTATCCTTGGTGGCTCTTTGCATCACACAACACTCATTCTGTCATCCACCTGCTCAGGTTCTTCAAATATGTTATCCGCTGCTTTCCCTAGCCTCTCTTCCCTCTATCTAACCTGTGGGTATTAGATTATCCTAGCCTTCTTTCCTCACTACATGTCTCAGGAACTTTACCTGTTTCTTCCTTGCGCTCAGTATTAATCTCCTTTTCGTTTCCATCCTTTCCAAAACCTCATCATGCTCGATCTATGATATTCACAGCTTCCTTCTTTAGAACCACATTTCAGTTGCTTCAAGTTTTACCTTCATCTTCGATGGTATTGTCCAGCATTCGGTGCCATATTGAAGGACAAGAGATTACATAGCAATCCATTTCTCTCTTCTTCGCTTCTAGCGAAATTCTCCTGTCTCTGAATACTCACTCAGCTTCTGGAATGCGTCTTGCGCCATGCCATTCACCTTCGGATTTCTGTGTTGCACATTCAGGCGTCCGTTTAAACACTTCCTAGGGATTGAAATTTTTGTAGGTACTAGATTTTATTATCCCTTACCTGTAGATTGCTTAAAGTATTTGTTAATTTTTAAAAATTACTGACTACTTGAATAAGCTTCCTCGGTCTTCTTGTTCTTGTTCTTCTTCTTTTAATCTTCCTCGTCGCTGTCTTCTTCTTCTTCTTTTAATCTTCCTCGTTGTTGTCTTCTTCTTCATCTTCTTCTTCTAATCTTCCTCGTTGTTGTCTTCTTCTTCTTCTTCTTTTTCTTCTTCTAATCTTCCTCGTCGTTGTTGTCTTCTTCTTCTTCTTCTTCTTCTTGAATCTCCTTCTTCGATGTTGTCTTCTTCTTCTTCTTTCAGTCTTCCTCTTCGTTTTTATCTTCTTCTTTTCCTAATCTTCCTCGTTGTTGTCTTCTTCGTCGTCTTCTTCTAATCTTCCTCGCTGTTGTCTTCTTCTTCTTTTAATCTTCCTCTTCGTTGTTGTCTTCTTCTTTTTCTCCTAATCTTTCTTGTCTTCTTCTTCTTCTTCTTCTTCTTCTTCTTCTAATCTTCCTCGTCGTTGTTGTCTTCTTCTTTTTTTTCTTCTTCTTCTTTGTGTACCAGAGTGTAGGCGACCTTGGACTGCCACTTGTCCCATATCATATCGCTCTCAACAGTTTTCCTCTTGGTATTTCTTCCCAAACCACGCTCCTCCATCCTCATACTCAAGCCCATCAAGTATGCCTTGTGCTTGTTTACTCTGTATCACATTCTTACTATGCGTCATGTGAGTATTAGATTCTCCAAACACTCTTTCCCATAACGTGTTTAAGAAATCTCAACTGTCTCTTCCCGAAGTTAAATATGGGTTTTATTTTCGATTGCATCCTCTCTAAAACCTTGACGTTGCTCACATATTCGCTCCATGTTATCCTCAGCATCCTTCTGTAGAACCACATTTCTGTTGCCTTGAGTCTCTTCTTCATCTGTTATGAGATTGTCCAGCATTTGATGTCATATAGAAGGTCATATATCACATAACATTCTTTTCTTTGTTTCCAGTGATATCTTCCTGTCTGTTAATATTTGACTTAGCTTTTGAAATGCTTTCCTTGACATATGTCTGCGGATCTCGGTATCGCACTTTCCGTCTTCTATCAGAACACTTCCCAGGTATTTAAATCTCTGCACTTGTTTGATTCTGGTATCCACGACCTGTAGTTAACATTTTGGGGTCACCGTTTTATCTGACGAACATGCATTCAGTTTTCTTGAAGTTTATACTTAGTCCTTTCTTCTCACTTTCTTTTGTTACTTTCTGTAGGAGGTCCTGTATTTTCTTTTCCGTGTCTGCTATCAGCACTATGTCATCAGTGTATCTTATATCGTTAAGGTTGTGGCCGCCAATGACGAATGTTCGCAGGACATCTATCTCTTTCACAATAATCCAATCTAAGTTTCTGCTTACATGAGCGATTTTCAAAGATGTCAAATTACATTATATATTATAACAATTCACGGACAAACGATAATGACAAACTGTCTTTGTTTACATGGAAAATTATTAAAAAATTATGTCAATATTGTAATTTTCTTTCTTAATTTAATGATAATGCTATTAAGCTAATCAGAGTATATGAAAGTTTTTTACATAAAATAGATAAAAAAATGAAATATGCAGTAATGACAAAATCCCGCCTAACTACACACAATTTAAAATATATACCTATATTACAAAGGAATTAGTATATATATATATATATATATATATATATATATATATGCGAATTAATTAGTATATATATATATATATATATATATATATATATATATATATACTAATTAATTCGCATGCGGATGTGCGTTATGAGCAGTAGATATCAACTCGGAACAGTAAATCGGGAGCCAAGTTCGAATTCCCGTCGAATTCCTTGCAAATACATTTAGGAATGGTATTAATCCGTCTCTTCCCTCCAGTTATGGGTTAAATAATAGAAGAGACTGGGTTTAATAGCCTGGGCTGGCAACCAATCTACCGAAGAAAGCAATGTCAACCTACTACGAGATAATCTTTTGCCCATTCATTCATGTCTCGAAAGAGACATGATGGCCCAAAGCGTGTATCACGCACACCACTTAACTGACTGATATATATATACATGCCAAATATCTAGTATCTATCTAGATATATATATATATATATATATATATATATATACTAGATAGATACAGATACTCGCTTTGGGCCATCATGTCTCGAAACAGACATGAATGAATGGGCAAAAGATTATCTCGCAGTAGGTTGACATTGCTTTCTGCGGTATATATATAGATAGATAGATAGATGGGATATTTTTTGTCAAATTGACCCCACATTTATTTATTAAAATTCTTCGAATTACCAGGGCATTAGATAAAATACACACTGTTTTATAAAAAAAAAACAAGAAAAAAAACAGGAGATTGACTTTACGAAACTTCGAAGTTAGGCATGACTGAAACATTACTGCTCAGCTAGGTGTCAAACGTTTCCACATTGATTTAGCAATGAATTAAAACACTCTCAGCTACTGGGCGTGTATAATGATAATATACAAGCTAAAAAGTCTGATTTTCTTCTCCCGAGCTCCCTTCGCTCAGAGGTAGAATCGACGCGAATTCGCTCGGGTTTCAATCCTGGGTTAAAAGCAATCGGAATCTAACCGTACTAATGAACTGTGATACAGCGAAACCGATCTATCTGCAGATGACTATATATATATATATATATATATATATATAAGGGAGGCCATGTACATCAAATCAAAACAACCAACACTCAATAAAATCAACTTTAAAACAGGAAATAACATATTACATTGCATTTGACTACATGGTTTTGTTGTCATTTCGCGCTATCCCGCGGTGTAACGTCATAAAACCGCATCGCAAACTTAAGAACTGCGTTTATTATTTTTGGTAACTATTGCCGTTGCCAAGCGGAGTTTTATGTCAACACAAAATAAAATCGTCGGTGATGGTGGGTTTTATAATATTTCAGTTTAAACTACCTATCTGAAGATGGCTCATGTGAGCCGAAAGCTTAGAAGAAAACCAATAAATAATTATCCAAATGTTGGAGAATTTTTGTCTTTATTTTCAACTGAAATTAAAGTAAAAATACGACGTTTAGAACGGCTCATGATTAAACATAAGAGACATTCATTGTCTCTTATATTTAATAGCATATGTCTAGAAAATATATATATATATATACACACATTACCGGTTAAAATTATCAGGCCACCCCAGTGTTTTAAAGAAATGACGTATTTCATATTATTTCTTCGTGAATAATTTAAATAAAAATAGAATGGTTCTTTTGTTAATACGGTACAATAACATGCGCATCAAATGAGTTTATAGACATTTAATAATGATCTATATTGCAGTTTCATCAATGAAAGAATGAAAAAAAATTACTGTGATAATGATAACAAAAAAAAACATTCTATGTTCATATAAATTATCCATTTGGCGATAAATGCTAAAAATAGTATGAAATACATAATTTCTTTTAAGAAAATAGGGTTGCCTATTAATTATAACCGGAAGTCAGTTTATTACGCAACTGCTGGTTTCAACTTTTCGGTATCTTTAGTGCGTTGATATAAAACGCCTGAAGATACAGAAAAGTTGAAACCAAGGTTGCGTAATTGACTCAATCCCCAATTAAAATATTTAAAAGCTTTACATTATATATATATTGAGCACTTTTGATATTGCTCAAATTTAATTCGTAAGAATAGTTAAATAATGATTACACACACACAGAGACACACACACACATATATACATACATATATATAAGCTAATAAGTTTACTTCCAAATCACAAATAATGTCTGTCTGTTTAATTATAACGCGTTAGAAATTATCGTCAATTTGTGAATGGACTGACCGACGTCCATATTTTGCCTTCTCGGTTCAAGTGCTTATAACTTTCGCAGCCATTACCAAGAACCAATGTGGTGGCTATGTGATAGTAGAATTGCTATATATATATATATATATATATATATATATATATATATTTTTTTATTTTTTTTATTTTTTTTATAAGCGTTTCACCCCGAGCAAGGCATGTCACTGCCACTACTGTGCAGGAGGCTACGTAGAGTGGAGAAAGGCTGATTAAATATAGGAAATGACAGAGGGTGGGTGATAGGCGGGTAAGGATACCAAGAATGAGGGTTGGGTAGATGAGAGTGTTGTGAGAATAGTTGGGAGTTAGTGTGATAGGAGGTGTATATATATATATATATAATTAGTTATTACTTTAAAACGTAAAAACTACAAACTACTACAAAATTTTACATTCTCTTTCGGCATTTAAAGAACAATGTCTCATGAGGTAGTTAATAATTATGATTATTATTAACTACCTGATTTGTTGTTCCGAGCCGATATCCACTGCACCACAAAGCACATCCTTTATACATTGGCAGTCAGTCAGTTAAGTGCCATACGTGATACACGATTTGGGCTATCATGTCTCGAAAGAGACATGACTGACTGGGCAGAAAATTATCCCGCAGTAGGTTGCCATTGCTTTCTGCGGTAGACTGGTTGCCGACTAAGGCTATAGAACCCAATCATTCCTGTTATTGAATCATAGCTAGAGGAGGAAGAGATGTATTATATTATTAAGCAGTAATTAGTGGGGGATCAGTTTATTACTTCATACCAATAGAGAACCGATCACCCACTTTATGCCCAGCAGTAGTTTTAATTATATTTCCGACTATTATATTCAGTCGGTCAGTTAAGTGCCATACATGATACACGCTTTAGACTGGTTGCCAACCAAGGCTACAGAACCCAATCTGTCATATTATTTAACCCATAACTGGAGGAAAGAGACGGATTAATACCTTTCCCAAGGGTATTTGTGCGTAAGTGAATGCAAGGAATTCAACTGGAATTCGAACTCACTACGCTGATCTCTCGTTCCGAGTCGATACCCACTGCACCACAACGCACATCTTATATATAGACTCACACATAAAAATTAAAATGACGGGCAAGAGGAATGGATTCATGTCTTTTTGCATTTTACACATTTCTACTAATTCATAATTAAGCATAGACAAGAAAGCTTTTAAGCTTACGGTTTAAAAAAATATGTCTTCGGTAGTCAAGATATTTTATCTAATTGTTAGTGACAGAATTTACCATTCAATGTCGCAAAAGTACATTTTTCAAAGTGTATCCATTCAATCGATCAAACGCGCGAAAGCTGAGAAAATGATGCCAGTTTCTCAAAGCAGACGACAATGTGCCATTTCTACTCTGTTCAAAAACTCATTAAATGTTTCTTGTTTTCTTTTTTGCTTCATGTATGATTACTTTTCATGCCTAAATCACAGAGATAAATTATATAAAAGAATTTATAAAACAAATCCATCAGCAAATGTAATAAAATAATCCAATTTATTGAAACAAAGTGAATATTAAAATTAATTTTAATTAAATACCTTCACTGGAATTCAGAGAAATTATCGTAGATCATCGAATCATTCCGAGTTTTAATTTGCTGTCATTTAAAGAATGGCTTAAGTCTGATATGATATTGTTTCATATGATGATAGGGTGGTGACCGAGGAGTAAAAACGCCGAGAGAGTCAGGTGTGTCGAGGTGGGGGGGGCGTCGAGAGAGAGAGAGAGAGAGAGAAAATAAGGTAGCGATAGTAAGGCGGACTTAATATAGATTCCCATTCAATCAAAATCAAACGAACGCAGAAGAGTAAATATAGATAGACGAAAGAATGGGTTGATATGGTGAATTTAATAAAGTGTGACCTAAGGGGGGACAAAGTAGAGAAGAATGTGAGGTTACTGACAGATGATGAGTAGATAAGAGAAAATAAGGATTAAAAAATAAAAAGACAAAATGAAATAGTACACAGGAAATGATAAGTAATTTTACAAAAAGTTTCCACTTCTGCTATGTATGCGTTACTTTTCAGAAATGAATTGCGTCCTTTCGGCGACTGGCGTGTGTATACACTGCTTATATACAACACGTTAAAATTTCCCTTTTCTAATTCCATGCACCTATGGCTTAGGGGGTAGCGACTCCGACTGACACCAAATCGGTCGTTTCGATTCCGACCAGAAGCAAGTGGATGTGTCTAGCCACACTGATGAGTCGTGATACAGCGAAACATGCTTGTATGTGGATAACTAATATAGTATGCTTTCATTACGATTGCGCTCTTTAGAGAAGAAAATTTTAAAAACAGTTTCCACTTCTCCGACATATGCGTGACTCTTCACAAATGAATTGAGTTCTTTCGGTGACTGGCGTGTGTATACACTGCTTATATACAATACGTTAAAATTTTTCTTCTCTGATTCCATGTGCCTATGCATTAGGGGGTACCGATTCCGACTGACACCATATCAATCGAAGCAAGTGGATGTGTCTAGCCACACTGATGAGCTGTAATACAGCGAAACAGACATTTATGTGAATGACTAATATATATTATATATATATTTAAATTTATGTATTTTGGCAGCAACTTTTCTTTTAAACATGTCAGATTAAATAAATTGCAAACACTATGTTTGCTAATTCATAATAAAATTCGTTCATACTTACGGATAATATTTCGCGTATTACAATCAAAAGATGTCAGAAATGAGCTGTAACGTTGACAGATGTTATTTTCATTCATTTCTTAAGGTACCCAAGTACTTTCAACCGCTTTCTGAGGTCATCTTAAGTAGTTCCTTTTGGTTGTCAGTTAATTCATAATCAGAAATGTTTATAAATCTTTCAAAGTTATACGGGTGGTATATCGTTTCTTTTATATCAGCAAAAGTTTGAAAGTACTTGGGTACCTAAAGAAACTAACACCTGTCAAAGTTACAGCTCATTTCTGACATCTATGGATTTGTAATACTCGAAAAATTATCCGTGAGTATTAACGGATTATATTAAGAATAAGCAAACATAGTGTTTGCAATTTATTTAATCTCTCTCTCTCTCTCTCTCTCACACACACACACACACACACACATATAAATATATATATATATAGTGCTGGAATTAGTGCTTCCCTGAATCAAGAGGGTGGCAGCTGGAATGCGCTATGTTTTACAACAGGATTCTGCTTCATGCCACACAAGCAGGAAAACGAAATCGTGGCTGTCAGACAAATTCTGCGACCACTTTATATATGCTGACTTAACTCCTTAGAATGAAATCAAATTGATTAGTATTTGTGGAGCTCAACTGAACAAGAGTCCAAAAAATTCAATAAATTAAGCAAGGAAGGGCTGCAAGAAATTTCAAAATTGTATGAAGTACAAAGATTTTCTTTAACTTCTGCAGATTCATGCCAACTTCGAAGTTTTTAGACGATAAGATTATGATGTTCTCACTCGTTAAGGCTGTTTGAAATATCTGTAAACACGGTCATAGTATATAGATATATATAACGCCACATGATTGTGACCTCAGTGAGTGTCCACTTTTAGATTTACAAACACACTATCACTGATATTGACCACACTTACACATAAGTATATAATAACTTAAAACAATATTTGTTATCATATCTATATATATATATATATATATATATATAGTGTAACTAAGTTGTTGAACTCGTAGGTTTTTTTAACCTTTTGTTCATGCATTTACTTTTATAAAGAGTCCTCGATAGAAATGTAGAGCGTTTTATATATATATATATATATATATATATATATATATATATATATATAGAGAGAGAGAGAGAGAGAGAGAGAGAGAGACAGTGGAGATATTTTTCTTTCTTTTCCCTTTCTAACACCCTATCATTTTTTGGGTGTCCAGTCAAAATTGGCGTTAAACTTCATTTGTGTTTAAATTCTCTTTTTTTTTTCCAATTCTGTTTTTTTGTTTTTTCCTGTCTCTGAATTCTTAAATAAATGTTTGCTCTCAGGTGGATTTTGTCTTGTTAGAAAAGTGTCTTGTATTAAGGAACTAAATTATTCTTTTTTTGTTTCCATATGTATCTGCCATTCCCTTTCCTAGATGACTGACCCCAACCACCAACTTCTACAGCCAGTGTGGCTTATGTAGTGTAGTTAAAACTAAATTTAATAACTCCGCTCGATTTGTTTTTTTTCAAGACAAAAATTGGACTTGTCCGTCAAAACGGATTATCATTTTCACCTGACTGGCCTTTCCAATTCTGGGCTGTGATATTTTTTTCTTTCTCTTCTCTTTCTAAGATCCTATCATTTCATTGGTGTCCAGTCCAGACTCTCCAATACCCGGGCTGTGTTTGGGGTTTTTGTCTTTGTTTTGTTAGTTAATGCTGGTCCAAATTCTCTGCTGAAACAGTAAGTGAACTTCTGACTTTAACTAAGTTAAAACTTAGTAAATTTAACATTAATATTTTTTTAATTGAAATAGATAGACCCTATTATTGCCCGGTTCACATGCCTCCTACTTTTATTGAACAGGAGTAGAGGTCCATCCCTTGTTCCTTGTTTAGAAAGTGCTTCCCGGTTCTCTTTCTCTACTCAAGTGTCGGTATTGGTGCTCCTGCAATTTTTCTGTGATATGTCTGGTCGGTGGCAACGTCTCTTCATTGTGAGCGTACAGGCTTGGCAGTTTTCTGGTTGCTGCTTGTAACTGGTAGTTAGGAGCCCTAACTCTTGCGTAGCGTCGAGAGCGGCTTCTCTGATCAACAGTTGCATAATATCGGGCTTTTTGCCATGCCATGACGCGCATGGATAGGTGTTCCTGCAAGCGTTTTCGGTGATCATCCACGCAGTCAATGACCGTCTTCCACCTCTTTTTGAGCTCTCTCCCCGCCAACAACACAAAATGAACAATAGCATCTCCAAAATCAAAGCTAAACCCAAATCACCTAAACCACTCAACATTTCCTTCACGAACATCTGTGGTATCCTTACCAACATCTGCAGTGCGGAATTTTTCCTCCACGAAAAGTCTTCTGATATCCTCTCGCTTTGCGAAACTAATTTTAACCCCTCAATCTTCTCTTCTGACTTCTAGATTCCTGACTACTTTCCCCTCTTAAGGAAGGGCTCCACTGTCCATATGCATGGTCTGGGAGGTTTACGTCAGTGAACACCTCTCTTTAGCTAGGGAGACTTCTCTCAAATCTTCTGATCACTCATACCTGTCTTTTATTACTAAAATCGGTTAGCTACCTTTTCTTTCCGTATCGTTCTCCTTACTCTCCCGACAGCCCCTTGCTAGACAGTATCTCTGACAATATAGATAAGGCTACTTCCTCCCACCCTTTTGCTAACATATACAGTACTGTGCAGTGCCATGACGCGCATTGAAACTGTTTCTGCAAGCGATTCCGGTGGGTAATCCCGAGGCCACATTATGCCGCAGTCAGCGACAGGTCCCATCTTGTATATGTTGCAGTCAATGACTGTCTGACCCATCCATTTGTGGTCTCTCCTCACCAACAACACAAAATGAACAATAGCGTCTCAAGAAACAAAGTAAAACAACCAAAACCAATTACTCTAAACCATGCAACATTTTCTTTAAAAACATCCGTTGTATACATGCCATCTTCTGCAGCGTGGAATCTTTCCCCGACGAGAATTCCCCTAACATTCTCGCGCTTTGCGAAACAAACCCTAGCCCATCAATCCTCTCTTCTGACTTTTCGATTCCTGGTTACTTTTTTCCTCTTAAGGAAGGGCTCCACTGTCCATATGCATGGTCAGTGGGTTTACGTCAGTGAACACCTCTCTTTAGCTAGGGGGACATCTCTCGAATTACCTGACCACTCATACATGTGTCTTCGTCTTTTACCACTAAAATCGGTTAATAATCATTCTGCACCGTACCCATTCCTCTTCCGACTGCCCCCTGCTAAACATTATCTCTGACAATATAGATAAGGCTACTTCCTCCAACCCTTTCGCTAACATATTTGCGTTCAGTGATTTTAATGCATACTCTGTCACCGACCCTGCTGTCACCGATCCTGCTGTCACCGATTCTGCTGGCACCGATTCTGCTGTCACCGATTCTGTTGGCACCGATTCTGCTGTCACCGATCTTGATGTCACCGATTCTGCAGTCACCGATCTTGATGTCACCGATTCTGCTGTCACCGATCTTGTTGTCACCGATTCTGCTATCATCGATTCTGTTGGTACCCTCGATTCTGCTGTCACCGATCTTGATGTCACCGATTCTGCTGTCACCGATCTTGATGTCACCGATTCTGCTGTCACCGATCCTGCTGTCACCGATTCTGCTATCACCGATTCTGCTATCACCGATTCTGCCGTCACCGATCTTGTTGTCACCGATTCTGCAGTCACCGATCTTGATGTCACCGATTCTGCTGTCACCGATCTTGTTGTCACCGATTCTGCTATCACCGATTCTTTTGGCACCGATTCTGCAGTCACCGATCTTGATGTCACCGATTCTGCCGTCACCGATCCTGCTGTCACCGATTCTGCTATCACCGATTCTGTTGGCACCGATTCTGCTGTCACCGATCTTGATGTCACCGATTCTGCAGTCACCGATCTTGATGTCACCGATTCTGCTGTCACCGATCCTGCTGTCACCGATTCTGCTATCACCGATTCTGTTGTCACCGATCTTGTTGTCACCGATTCTGCCATCACCTATTCTGCTGGCACCGATCCTTGCTGTCACCGATCTTGATGTCACCGATTCTGCTATCACCGATTCTATGCCCACTGATCTTGTTGTCACCGATTCTGCCATCACCGATTCTGTTGGCACCGATCTCCTTGCTGTCACCGATCTTGATGTCACCGATTCTGCAGTCACCGATCTTTTGATGTCACCGATTCTGCTGTCACCGATCCTGCCGTCACCGATTCTGCTATCACCGATTCTGAAGTTGTCACCGATCTTGTTGTCACCGATTCTGCTATCACCTATTCTGCTGGCACCGATTCTGCTGTCACCGATCTTGATGTCACCGATTCTGCCATCACCGATTCTGCTGTCACCGATCTTGTTGTCACCGATTCTGCTATCACCGATTCT
>JBBBDQ010000299.1:5000-32500 GCA_037127315.1 Ascarosepion bandense | reverse complement strand
TTCTACAATGTATTGAATTTTTATTTATCAGTAAATTTGGTTGATTTTTAAGGTGTTATAATGCAATAAATGTATTCAATGTTTAAACTATAATATGAATTTTAATTAAAATAATTAACAATTTGGTAGAATTTTCTACAATGTATTGAATTTTTATTTATCAGTAAATTTAAAACAGGTTGACTACTGAAACATATCTAATTAATTTATCCCATTATCCCATATAGAAGCGTAAAAGCGTAAGTGCTTAGAACATTCGCTTTTTTCTTTTATGAGATCCTGAATCTCATCATGATCATTTTTTATAAGCAGCCCTTTTGACTGATCGGAGTTTTGTGGGAGAAATTGAGTAGTCGGATTGATTTGGAATTCGTTGATGCTTGTACTGGCACGATGTAGCTTGTCATTGTGACTGAGTGATGGCAAGCACATGATTTGTTCAGACTGTTTTTCACTCCAGATAACACGATCTCTTCCACAAATAGACGTTTTGCTCAGTTGCTGTATAAACCCGAGGTGTATTGTGTGCGTTAAACAAACGCAAATGTTCCTGAGCAGTCTCCTGAAGCAGGGATTGTCTAACAACCTTAGCAGACAGGCATACACGGATGCGAGCACCCAACCGCTATTTTTCTCGCTTCATACCATCTTGCACATTTCTATGTGGTTTACGGCCTATCACGTTGAATACACCGGTTGAGCAACGTTCAGCCTGGTCAGTACTTAGATGGGTGACCACTTGGGAATACCAGGTGCTGTAAGCGTTTAGTGACGGATGTGCGTTGTGGTGCAGTGGATATCGGTGAGTCGAGTTCGAATTCCAGTTGAATACCCTGCATTCACTTAAGCGCTGGTACTCTTGCGAAAGGTATTAATCCGTCACTTCCCTCCAATTATTGGTTAAATAACAAGGGTAGGACTTGGGGAGCCTGCCCTTAAAAACAAATCCCAATAAATCTTGATATACGAAAAGAACAAATATTACTAGACACAAAACATAAAAACAGTAATAAATTGTTGAAAGAAAAAGGATTACTAGCAATAAATAAATAAAATTTTGTTGGCAATAAAAGACCCGCCGAGGTTGATATGCCATAAAAACAAAAAAAAAACAAACCAAACCAAATATTTATTTGTCTAACCTCCATTCGTGCCTGGAATATTACCGTCATATCTGGTGCACTTGCTATGTAAATCGTAGCTCTTGGCGAAATCCAAATCTGCAACATTATCAGTCCTGACCTTGCATCTCAGCTTCAGTCATTTTCTTACTGTCGTGACGTACCTGTACCTTTTCTATAAATATTTTAATGGCAATGTTACTGGTAACTTTTACTCTTTGTTTAAGCTTAGTACTAAATTGGGAGCTGGTTTTCATCATTTGAATTCTGAAAGTGTTAGATGTAATCGTAAATTCTATTCTAATAGTTTCTTCTCTCACACTTCTCTCTTCTGACTTCTTAAATAACTACGACCATCAAAAATGTATACACATTGTCAACCGCAATCTTTGGTGTTTTTAATTTTCTATCTTTTCACTAGCAGTATAGCCCGGCGTTGCTCGGGTGTAATGAAAGCTTTAAAACTAATCCATGGTTTTGGAGCTCAGACTCTTTGGACGTTGGCACGAAAGACTAAAAAGCAATAGTTGTTTCCAGTTAAAGCGAAACCGTAGACTGAAAGAAAAATGAATGGATGTAAGTCAAATTTTGATTTCCTGGTATCGATATCAAATAAGTTTTCTTCGTCGTAAACTGAATTTTGAAGGCTAAATAAGTCTCTGAGTAAATGATATCATGGCTGAGACTAAGAACTGCAATTATACCTACTTAGAGCCAAACCCGAAGCGAAAACCAAAATAAAAGGGCTGAAAAAATACAGACATACAGGCAGATAAACAGACACTCACACACAAACATTTTGCCTTATATATATATATATATATATATATATATATATATGTGTGTGTGTGTGTGTGTGTGTGTATTATCGATTTTCTACACTATTGTAAGAACTACTGCAACCTTGAAACTTCTGAATATCGTTTCTTATGTCTTTGTCTATGAGTGTATCAAATTTGATTAAAATCGGACCACTCCTTCTATAACCCGATTTTTCAATTATCGATTTTCGATATTTATCGGGGGCACTATATTCTTACTTCTTCCATTTAAGGTCGCTTTTTCCTTTGACTAATTAAAGTAAACTCTCCTTTGATATTAAAGCAACCTTTCCTTTGACTGATTAAAGTCATCTCTCCTTTGACTTATTAAGGTCACCTCTCCTTTGACATTAAGGTCACATTTCGATTGACTGATTAAGGTCACCATTTGTTTGACTGATTATGATTAACTTTTCCTTTGACTGATTAAGGTCACCTCTCCTTTGACTGATTAAGGTCCGGTCTCCTTTGAATGATTAAGGTCACCTCTCCTTTGACTTATTAAGGTCAACTTTCTTTTGACTGATTAAGGTCACATTTCCTTTGGCTGATTAAGGTCACCTCTCCTTTGACTGATTAAGGTCGCATCTCCTTTGATTTATTAAGGTCACCCCTCTTTTGACATTAAGGTCACATTTCCTTTGACTGATTAAAATCACATTTTCTTTGACTGATTATAATTAACTTTTTCTTTGACTGATTAAGGTCACCTCACCTTTGACTGAATAAGGTCATTTTTACTTTGAATGATTAAAGTAACCTCTGCTTTGAATGATTAAGGTGCCTCATCCTTTGACTGATTAAGGTCACATTTCCTTTGACTGATTAAAGTCAGCTTTTCATTGACTGATTATGATTAACTTTTCCTTTGATGGATTAATGTCACCTCTCCTTTGACTGATTAAGGTCACTTTTCTTTTGACTGATTAAAGTCACCTCTCCTTTGAATGATTAAGGTCACCTCTGTTTTGACTTATTAAGGTCACCTTTCTTTTGACTTATTAAGGTCACATTTCCTTTGGCTGATTAAGGTCACCTCTCCTTTGAGTGATTAAGGTCTCCTCTCCTTTGATTTATTAAGGTCACCTTTCTTTTGACATTAAGGTCACATTTCCTTTGACTGATTAAAATCACCTTTTCTTTGACTGATTATGATTAATTTTTTCTTTGACTGATTAAGGTCACCTCTCCTTTGACTGAATAAGGTCATTTTTACTTTGAATGATTAAAGTAACCTCTGCTTTGAATGATTAAGGTGCCTCATCCTTTGAGTAAGGTCACATTTCCTTTCACTGATTAAAATCACATTTTCTTTAACTGATTAACTTTTCCTTTGATGGATTAATGCCACCTCTCCTTTGACTGATTAAGGTCACTTTTCTTTTGACTGATTAAAGTCATCCATATTTTGACTGATTAAGGTCACCTTTCTTTTGACTGATTAAGGTCACTTTTCTTTTGACTGATTAAAGTCATCCATATTTTGACTGATTAAGGTCACCTTTCTTTTGACTGATTAGCACTTAGCTAACTCGAATTATCTCTGCTTCAAATTGGATTTTATCAAATTTTTAAAATCTATCATTAAAAAAATATCAGTTAATGGTTATGTGAAATCTTCAGTATTTCAGTTCAGAAAGAAAAAGAATGCAGAAACTTTCCTTAAATGATAGCTACCATATCATTTCTAATTATGGTAGTAATAATAATAATAATAATAATAATAATAATAATAATAATAATAATAATAGAGGGTAGTACAAAAGTGGACTTAATAATGTTTTAAGTGTGATACACTTGAAATTATCTGGCAATTATGGAATGGAGAGTGAGGGAAACATGTTAAAGGTAAACTCCTGTAGATCTCACTGAAAAGCACAAAATCTGGTCGGTTGCCCCTTCTATTCTCCTCGGGGTTCTTGACAAAATACAGCGAAGAATCTGTAATGTGATTGATACCGACTTGGCTGACCGCCTGCATTCACTCTCTCACCGGCGTGACGTGGCTTCCCTGTGCCTCTTCTATAAATACTTTTATGGCTTCTGCTCTGACGAACTTAAATCACTGGTGCCCCCTAGATGTGAATTTGCACGAGATACTAGATTGGCAACTAGGTCCCACCCTTTTACATTGAAACCAATGAAATGTAACCGCAATTTCTACTCCAGCAGCTTCTTTCCTCGCACTTCCCACCTGTGGAACTCCCTATCGCATGCTTGCTTCCTGACGGCTACAACCTCCAGGAGTTTAAATGTAAGGTCAATAGACACCTCCTAACACACTAACTCACACCCACTCTCTCCAACTCTCTCCCTATGTACATCCTAAGTCGTCTACCACCCTCCTTCTGACATTTCCCATACCCAATCGCTCTATGTAACCCCCTGCGCTATAGTGGCAGTGGAATGCCTTGCTTGGGGTGACACGATTTTAAAAAAAATGTCGTAATCCAGTGTGACAACGACACAGAAAATGTAACATCACGATGTTGTAAGTGCCAGAGAGGATGGAATAAATCAAAAATGTAAATCTATGAAAGTTTGAAATTCTTCTTCTTCTATGTACTTTTTCCTTTCAGGACGTAGGCGATCATGGCCTTCCACGTCTCCCTATCCCCGGTGGCTCTTAGAATGCATTCTCCTGTAACATCTCGCAGCCCAAGTTCTGTCATCCATCTGCTCAAGCCCATAAATCTAGAATATAAATGTATAGAAAATAATATGGTCACAAAATGAGGGATCAGTTTATATATTGATTATAATATAGAATTGATCTCCCATTTTATACCCACATTATAATTTCTTATAAAATTAGTCATGCCATCTATGAAAATATAATTTTCTTCTTCTTCTATGTGCCTTGTCCTTTCAGGACGTAAGCCATCATGGCCTTCCACGTCTCCCTATCCCTGGTAGCTCTTAGCACGCTTTCTCCTGTAACGTCTCTCAGCCCCCATTCTGTCATCCACCTCATCAGGCCCTTCAAATATGTTATCCGCTCCTTTCCTCTCTTTTTCCTTCTATCTAGCCTGTTAGTATCAGGTTCTCCAAGCCCTCCTTCCTCACTGCATGTCCCAGGAACTTTAGTTGTCTTTTCCTGATGCTCAATATTGATTTTCTTTTTGTTTCCGTTCTTTCCAAAACCTCATCATTGCTCACATGCTCGGTCCATGATATCCTCAGCATTATCCTGTAGAACCTCATTTCAGCTGATTCAAGTTTTTCCTTTATCTTTGTTGATATTGCAAAACATTCATTGCCATATTGTAGAACTAACATCACATAACAATCTAGTACTCTCTTCTTTGTTTCTAGTGAAAGTTTCCTGTGTCTTAATACTTTACTCAACTTCTGGAACGCGTCTTTCGCCATGCCAATTCGCGTTTGGATCTCTGTGTCACACTTTCCGTAACACAGTTATGATGTCTTCAGTCATCAGAAAAAAATCCGCCCTGATGATTGAAGATGTAATAACGGTGTCCTCGCGAAACTTCGAAGTCGGCATGAATCTGCTCAGTTAAAATAACGACTTATTCGCAAGAAAACTATATATGTATGTATGTGCGCTTGTGCATGTTTGTGTGTGCGTGTATTTATAGTTGCACACATACATATATCTAGTAAGCATCACTTCGAATGCCTTAATTCTTGTAGAACTCGATTGGAAAAGAAAACAGAACAAACACAAAAAGATTCTAACAAAAATGTTTTTCGTTGTGTTCACAAGTGAGTGTCTACTTTTAGAGAATTTTTTTCCTTATTTTTAAGGAGGTTTTTATCAGTTAAATGGCATACGTGATACACGCTTGGGCGATCATGTCTCGAAAGAGACATGACGGACTGGGCAGAAGATTATCCCGCAGTAGGTTACCATTGCTTTCTGCGGTAGACTGGTTGATAGCCAAGGCTATAAAACCAAATCTGTCCTATTATTTAACCCATAACTGGAAGGAATTAATGCCTTTCCCAAGGGTATTTGCGAGTAAGTGAATGCAGTGAATTCAACTGGAATTCGAACTCGGCTCCCCGATTTCTCGTTCCGAGAAAAATCTAAAAAAAAAAAAACGCATCAGCTACAAGACCGCGTGACAAGACGATTATCAAACAAATATCAAAATCTTTAAACTTGGAGAATTTTCTGACAAAAGAGTCGTCCATAAATAGCCATTGGCTAAAGACTCTTTGCAAAACATCAAACATCAGGTTTGCTTTTCAAAAATAAATTTATAGTTTATTATCTCTCAGAAACTCTTGTCAAAAAAGAAATGATAAAAGCGTATAATCTTTAAAAAAAGAATTTTTATATACAATCCGTGAAGTGTTCTTAAGTACTGGAGTGCCATATAAAAGTAAAATACACATGTATCACTCATGTATGTGTGCTTGTTAGTTTTCGTGTATGTTGCGAATAATTTTACAGTATAGTATTAGCAGACTATTGCCGAAACAACACATTGCAATATTTCACCCGGAAATTGTTATCAACGACTTGACGTAAATAAATTGAACCAATGCTTTTTTATATATATACTAGCATTATAGTCCGGCGTTGATCGGGAGTAATAAAAGCTTTAAAACTAATCCATGGTCCTGGAGCTCAGACTTAGCCTAAAGAATATTTCTGTGAATTTGGTGAGTATCGGATAAAAATTGTGGATTTGTATAAAGGACATACAGACAAATAAACACACACACACACACACACACACACACACACACACAAACATCTTGCCTTTTATATATATATATATATATATATATATATATATATATATATATTACCAATTTTCTGCACTATTGTAAGAACTGCAACCTTGAAACTTCTGAATATCGTTTCTTATGTCTTTGTCTATGAGTGTATCAAATTTGATTAAAATCGGACCACTCCTTCTATAACCCGATTTTTTCTATTATCGATTTTCGATATTTATCGGGGACACCTCGATACAAAACCTAGCTAAGAACACTTGCAGACGCTTATAGTACAAGTGTGTAAATTTTCAAGAAAATCGATTCAGCCATTTTGGAGTCTATAGGTAATGGATACACACACACACAGACACAGACACACATAGAGACAAAGTTCCATTTATAAATAAGTTAAGATAAGATTAAGATATATATATATATATATATATATATATATATATATATATATATTTATTCTAAACATATATTGTTAAATATAAGAGACAATGAATGTCTATTATGTTTAATCATGAGCCGTTCTATACGTCGTATTTTGGCTTTGATTTCAGTTGAAAATAAAGTAAAAAATTCTCCAATATTTGGATACTTTTTTTTATGAAGTTGATTCTAAGCTTTCGGCTCACATGAGCCAACTTCAGAGTGGTTATAAGCTTAGAACCAACTTAATAAAAAATTATCCAAATGTTGGAGAATTTTTGTCTTTATTTTCAACTGAAACTAAAGCCAAAATACGACGTTTAGAACGGCTCATGATTAAACATAATAGACATTCATTGTCTCTTATATTTAACAGTATGTGTTTAAAAAATCATTTGCTGCCTCGATACGCTAAATTTATATATATATATATATATATATATATATATATATATATATAAATGAGGATAAACGAAAACAGTAATATTCGTACATATATATGTATGTGAATTTAAAAAAGATAGATAGCTTGATAAATGTTAACAGACTTCAATATATAGACTTAAAACATAATGAGAATTATACTTCTATGTACGTTATCGCTTGACGACGTGGTGATCATGGCTCTCCACAACTTGCTATCAATATGCTTTGTGGTGGTTTATTTTGAAAAGACATCTTTCCGAATTCTGTGTCCAAGAAATTTTAGATATTTTTCCTGGTTCTTAATGTAAATATTATTTAGTTATTTTTTTAAAGAACTTTTCGCTGTTTACATTAAATTCTCAATATCTTAATACTTTGTTTAGACTTTTGAAGGCTTCTTTCACGAATCCGATGAGCATTTTGATTTGGTATCAGAGAGAGAGAGAGAGAGAGAGAGAGAGAGTGAGTGAGAGAGAAACAAAAGAGGGAGAAAGTGAGAATGAATCAGAAAAAGAGAAAAGAGAGAGAAAAAGAAAAGAGAGTGAAAGAGAGATACAAGGATAGATAGATAGATAGATAGATAGATAGATAGATAGATAGATAGATAGATAGATAGAAGAAGAAAGAGAAAGAAGGAGAAAGTGAGAGAAATGAAAAAGAGAAAGAATGAAGGAGAAAGAGAGAGAGGTGGGGGAAAGCAAGAGAGAGACAGGGTAAGAGAAAATGAGAAAGAAGGAGGTGAGAGAAAGAAAAAGTGGGAAAGAGAGAAAGAAAGCGAAAGCGAATGAGAAAAATATGAAAAGAAAGTGAAAAATAAGAGAAAGGGAGAGAGAGAGAGAGAGAGAGAGAGTGTGTGGGTGTGAGAAAGTAAGCGTATAATTTTCCCTTTTCCCTATCTTACTTTTTATCTTTTCCCTTTTTATTTTTTTATTTTTATTGTATATTGACAGTTTCTTTTCTTTTTTGTTTACTTCCATTTTCTTCTTTTTCATATTTTTTCTGTTTTTCTCCTTCTCACCTACATGTATTTATTTATTTCTTCTTCTTCTTCTTCTTCTTCTTCTTCTTCTTCTGTTCTTTTTTTCTTCCCGTTACTTTGGTTCTTCTTGCCTTTCTTTCTCACTTCATTTTCTTTCTATTTTCTCATTCCTTTATTTTTGTTCATTGTTTCCTACTCGACTGAACCCTACACTTACGTAACATCTTTCTCGTCTCGTTCTTCGTATCCCAACCTATCGCATAATGTCACGTGACCTTTTACTGTTTCTATCTCCTTTTTCGGAACTGTTTCCTCCAGTAAGTAGCTTGTCTATCAACTAGAAACATCACGAACAAGGAACGGAGTTGAAGCAAAGGAGAAAATCACATCGACCTAACAAAATGGCGAAGTTTAAAAGCGTTCGCTAGACCTTCCTTTCTAATTTGGAATGAACAAACGGAAGGAGCGTACACACCAAGAATACAACAGAATCTAATGTCACAGCGAATGGCGAGTGAACTCTCATATAATTCAGCGACGTCGGAAAACTGTAAGCCAATCCTGCTGGTAAAGGCAGGCGGCAGAGGGCGCTGCCAACGAAAAGTGACAGGCGACGGACGCTGATTTTATGCATGACAGGGTTTTGCCGGAAGATGGCGTTCACAGTAATAAAGTCGATTTTATGCGACGTTAGACCGTCATTCTCTTCAATACCGCGCAGACATTAAGGTTTCGTATGCACAAAGCAAACACGTGTTCATGACCTTGCCTGAATGGGTGAGTATCTGCAGTGTATCACAATCTCAGGTTGGGAAAGGCTGACAAAAACAAAAAAAAAAAGAAAAGAAAAAAAAGGCGGATTTCATCGTCTTTCTTTCTCTTCTACAACAAATCTCTAATTTTATTTTTGTTTTTCTCTCGTAAAATATATAAATGGGAAAACAACGTTCTTCTTTTATGTGCTCTTTCCATTCAGGACGTAGGCGATCATGTCTTTCCACGTCTCCCTATCCCTGGTGGCTCTTAGCACGCTTTCTCCTGTTACACCACCCAAACCCGCTCTGCCATCCAATAGCTCAAGCCCATAAATCTAGAATATAAATGTATAGAAATTAGAATGGCCACAAAATGAGGGATCAGTTTATATATTGATTATAATATAGATTTGATCCCCCACTTTATATCTACATTATAATTTCTTATAAACAGTTGGCATAAATCTTGTTCTTTTATGTGCTCTGTCCTTTCAGGACGTAGGCGATCATGGCTTTCCACGTCTCCCTATCCCTGGTGGCTCATAGTATGTTTGCTCCTGTTACACCCTGTTACAACCCCTGTTCCGTCATCCACCTGATCAGGCCCTGCAAATATATTATCCGCTGCCTTCCTCTGTCTCTTTTTCCTTTTATCTGGCCTGTCAGTATCAGGTTCTCCAAGCCCTCCTTCCTCATTGCATGTCCCAGGAACTTTAGTTGTCTCTTCCTGATGTCCAGTATTAATTTCCTTTTTGTTGCTATTCTTTCCAACACCTCATCGTTGCTTGCATGCTCAGTCCACGATACCCGCATCATCCTTCTGTAGAACCATATGATATTATGCACCTTTCCATCTTCTTCTTCTTCTTCTTTTTCTTCTTCTTCTTCTTCTTCTTTTTCTTATTCTTCTTCTTCTTTTTCTTCTTCTTCTTCTCCTTCTTCTTCTTCTTCTTTGTGCCGTCCTCTCGGAACGTAGGCGATCATGGTTCTCCACGTCTCCCTATCCCTGGCGGCTTTTAGTATGCTTGCTCCTGTTACACATCGCAACCCCCATTCCGTCATCTACCTGATCAGGCCCTGCAAATATGTTATCCGCTGAATTCCTCTGTCTATTTTTCCTTCTATCTGGCTTGTCAGTATCAGGTTCTCCAAGCCCTCCTTCCTCATTACATGTCCCAGGAACTTCAGTTGTCTCTTCCTGGTGCTCATTATTAATTATCTTTTCGTTGCCATTCTTTCCAACACGTCATCTTTGATCGCATGCTCGATCCACGATATCCGCAGCATCCTTCATCGGTCTTATTTTCAGGTGAAAATTTCACGAAGTTGGTAACAACAGGGAATTTGAGATTGAAGTAGTTTTGGAAATATGGAAAATGAAACAATTAAATATATTTTTAATTTATTTGTTTTAATCGTTATTTTTTATGGATACTCGTATTTGAGTCGATTCCCTGTTCTTATTTTTTGATTAAACAGCATATTTATTCATATCTGTTGGCCTGAATAATCGAGAAATTGTGTTAGGATAATATACGTTCTCCGACAGGATTCCAACATGCGTCTCTTAGAGAAAATCGTCATTAGATCTGACGTGTCTTAACCATTCAACCACGTAGGATTAAACATCAAAGCCTGAAATAGTTTCTGAACACATATCTTCCCGAGTTTTTCGAAATATTCAAACCTGCTCTGTTTCCGTATCCTAATGCAAACAAAGACAATCATAAGTACCATACGTGATACACGCTTTGGGCGATCATGTCTCGAAAGAGACATGACTGACTGGGCAAAAGCTTATTCCACAGTATGTTGCTATTACTTTCTGCAGTAGACTGGTTGCCAACCAAGACTATAGAACCCAATTTGTCCTGTTATTTAACCTTAAATTTGAGGAAAGAGACGGATTAATACCTTTGCCAAGGGTATTTGCGCATAAGTGAATGCAAGGAATTCAACTGGAATTCGAACTCGGCATTGTCGAACTCTCTGCTTTCGGGTGGAGTGTAATAACCCAGCCGAGGCTCCGCCCAATAGTAGAGTCTTGCTCGGGGAAAATTAGACATAAATATTTGCCCGGGCTATATGGCCCGGATTGGCTATATTAAAAAAGCCTTGTGCCACATTTTGTCTTTAGTGCCAAAGCAACTAAATACTGGTTGACAGCGATAAGTACGAAGTTAACGACAGCTAGTACACAGTTAAAGCCAGCTACTAGTCAGACAATAAGCAGCGTAACTTTACCGTTCAGACTTATTTCCATGAACTGTTTATTAACACTTACTTTGTACATATGTTCTTGTTATACTAATACACTGTTTTGAACCTACCTTCTGTTTTCCTTGTATTACTTCCGGCCAAACCGGTCATTAGAACTTTTCGGCGAAGTTTCGCCACAACCACGCCTCAACAATTTTGTTTTAAACATTATCTTTAATGGAGCGGATAAGGCAAATTAGATCTAATAATGGTTTCCCATAGGCGATGCAGGATCGAATCCTGGCGGAGAATGCATATTATTCTAACAAAATTTCTTGATTGTTCAGGTTACTAAGTATAAAAAAATATACTGTTTAATTACAAATAAAGAACATCTACTCAAATACGAGTAACTATAAAAATAATATTTAAAACAAATAAACTGAAATTATGTCGGAGTTAATCCATTTCGTAAGGGATTTCATAAACAATTGATTATATGTTGGTCTCGCGATATTTGGTTGGCTGCCGTCTGTATGTCTCGCTCTCTATGTCTTTCTCTCTTCTTTTCTCATTTTTATTCTCTCTCTCTCTCTCTCTCTCTCTCTCTCTCTATATATATATATATATATATATATAATATTATTAACTATAGTAATTACAATACTAATACTAACACAACTAATAGTAACAAAAGTAACTCTGCCAAAACTATTACTAATTAAGCTATAATTTAAATCGTCTTGTACAACCCACCGAGAACAAACTCGCAGGGAAAAGATGGGGACGTAAAAAAAAAAAAAAGAAACAAACAAAGTACATGAACAAAAAGTCAAGTACCCGTAAGAAAGAAAAAAAAACCAAGACGAAAACCATAACACTAAAGCGCTCAATACTAAAGTCGAGGAAAGTAGACATTCAGTGTCTCTCATATTTAACAGAATATATATATATATATATATATATATATATATATATTCCATTAAATATGAGAGACATATATATATATTCTGTTAAATATGAGAGACAATGAATGTCTATTATATTTAATCATGAGCCGTTCTAAACATTGTATTTTGGCTTTAGTTTCAGGTGAAAATAAAGACAAATTTCTCCAATATTTGGATAATTTTTTATTAAGTTGGTTCTAAGCTTTCGGCTCACATGAGCCATCTTCAGAGAGGTTACTGAGACGTTAAAATAAAAACATCCACCATCAGCGACGATTTTATCTTGTGTTGACATGAAACTTTGCTAAGCAACGATAACAATTACCAAAAATAGCAAGCGCAGTTCGTAAATTTCTAATGCGGTTTTATGACGTCACACAGGGTGAGAGCTGGAAATGATAAGAGAGCCATATATTTTAATGCAATGTAAAGTGTTATGACCAGATTTAAACGAGATTTTGTTAAGTGTGGGCTGTTTGGATTTAATGTAGATGGCCTCCAATATCTGAAGGTTATTTTTACTGTGTATATGAGTGAGTATTATTATATTATTAACTAAAATCTGTCTGATAATAATACTTAATAAAAAATTATCCAAATGTTGGAGAATTTTAGACTTTATTTTCACCTGAAATTAAAGCCAAAATACGACGTTCAGAACGGCTCATGATTAATCATAATAGACATTCATGGTCTCTTATATTTATCAGTATATGTTTAGAAAATTATTTGCTGCCTCGAGACACTATATATATATATATATATATTACCCGCTATAATCTACTAGGCCACCCCAGTGTTTTAAAAAATGATGTATTTCATACTATTGTTTAGGATTTATTATTAAGTGAATAATTGTAAATGAAAATAGAATGATTCTTTTGTTAATATTGCACAATAACAAGTGCATCAAAAACAAAATTATAAATATCTAATAATTACCTATATTGCAGTTTTATCAATGAAAGAATGAAGAAAATTTAGGGTGATTCAAATGAGTTCATCATTGCTTCCTTGCCTTGTAAAAGTTTGCAAAGTAATAACAAAAGAACCATTCTATTTTCATTTGGCAATAAATACTAAAAATAATATGAAATACATCATTTCTTAAAAATAAATACTGGTGTGGCCTAATAATTATGTCCGGTAGTATATATATATATATATATATATTGCAGAGGCAAATTTATTTAGATTTACATACGCACATATAGATTTTCCTCGTATATCTTTCACATAAATAGCATTAATAAAAATAGAAAAATTGTCACTAAGCTGATTGATATTATATTCAGCACCACAACTACTGGGTTTCATAAACGAACCTTTTAGTAATCTTTCGTGATCCTCATCAGGAATTTTTTCTTTTTTTTCAATTTATTTCTGATTTTCACATTTTCCTTATTTTTATAGTAAAAATAATTTATTTGCTATTTATTGATGTTCGGTTGATCTTTTTCTTTTTGTGTCTGTGTAAGCCTGTGCGTACTTTTATATGTGTATACGCGTGTATATGCATATATATTTAGTTCTACTCACTAACATTTTCACAACTACAACTAGAAATAATTTATTCAAACTCAACATTAAATTTGGGACGACTCTGTCTAAAATAATAAAGAATTTAATGTATCACCAGTATCATTTGTCACAAGGAATGCATAGGTGATAAGTCAATAAATTTTAATAAAACATTATATGAACATAAAAGAGGACATTTACTAAACAACACGTTAAACGAATTGGTTGCTTACGGTAACTAGACTCACTACAATTTTGATTTAAAAAATTCAACTCTTATTAAAAGTGAATAGTCGGCAAATGGAGAGAAGGTGAAACGGTCGGAAATTTCGGACTAGGACATCGTAATGGCCGTGGAGAGAAATGGGTCCAATGGTGCACAGCGAATGACCAAATAACAACTAACAACTGGTTCCAAGAGCACCTAGGCTTACGGCCTATCACGTGCAATTCACCAGTTCTCGCTCGATCACCGAAGTTAAGCAAACTTGAGCCTAGTCAGTACTTAGATGGGTGACCGCTTGGGAATACCAGGTGCTGTAAGCGTATAGTGATGGATGTGCGTGCTTACGGCCATAACACGTTGAATTCACCGGTTTACGCTTGATTGCCGAAGTTAAGCAACGTTGAGCCTGGTCAGTATTTAGACAGGTGAACGCTTGGGAATACCAGGTGCTGTAAGCGTTTAGTAGCGGATGTGCGTGCTTACGGCCATATCACGTTGAATACACCGGGTCTCGCTCGATCACCGAAGTTAAGCAACGTTGAGCCTGGTCAGTACTTAGATGGGTGACCGCTTGGGAATACCAGGTGCTGTAAGCGTTTAGTGATGGATGTGCGTTCTGGTGCAGTGGATATCGGCTCGGAAACAGAAATCGGTGAGCCGAGTTCGAATTCCAGTTGAATGCCCTGCATTCACTTAAGCACTGATCCGCTGAGGTTGATATGCCATAAAAACAAAATAACCAACCAAATATCCAAGAGCAACCAAGAATACTGAGAAGTCCAGGAGGAGAAATTAAGAACCAAATAGATTTTGTTATTATCCACAAGAGATTCAGAAACGTAGTTCTACCCAGGCAAAGTCTACCCAGGTGCTGACTGTGGAATTGACCACGTACCAGTTTTATGCAAACTAAGGATAAAACTAAAGTAGGTACCTCCACTTTTCAGTATAAATCTTCGATATCTGATTTCAAAATGAAATTTTTAAAATAAAAAAATTATATTCTAGGTTTAAAATTAGTTTTAATTGAAAGTCAAGAGATTAAATTTAGTAATTCCAGTAAACAAAATACACTGGCGTATTTTAAAGCGAAATTATATTGATTGGAATCTAAAATATTTCAGATTAAAAAAAAAAATTACGAGTACCGCTATTTTATTGATTGATGACAGATTTTTAAACAGTAGCCACATTCCTGTTTTAAAAAGCTGGCAAAAATAAAATATACGTCGCTGACACGTTATTGAAGTCAATTTTTTAAGTTAAAACTTACCTTTATCTGTTTTCAAACAAAGTACTTGCTTACTCTCTGAAATATTTGCTATAGCATTTTATAAGCTAAGGTAAGCCGATATACGCTGGCAATCTCAAGTGCCGAGTGACATAATGACAACCGGAAGTTATAAGCAAGGCTAAAGTAGGGAGGCCGAAGGCGACAAAATTATACGAATGTAATTTTTTATGTAAGGGAAGACAACTCTTTAATCACGTGACCTTGCAATGATAAATATCACGTACGACCATCCGTAAAAATGAACACAATTAAAATATTTTAATTATTTTAAAAATCCAATGGCTCAATCATTTGTATTAAGCTTTTACATTTTCGATTAGTAATTGTAGTCTTCATACATTAATTACATAACCTAGCCGAACGGGTTGAGGAAGAAATTTAATAATAATTTTAAACTTTATATAAATAATTTTTAAATATAATTAAAAAATTTAAAAAAATGAAAATAATTCTTGTAAAAATTCATTATTCATTGATTTTTTTTCTTTTCAGACTATGATACGTTTAATTTATGTTGTTCATAAAAGCTATCAGAAGTTTATCCACATAGAAATTAGCATAATTATTGCATTTTTCGCAATTCGAACCAATTTTTTTAAAAAAGGGGCTCTATTGGAAAAAAAAACTGTTGATTAGCATTCCCCAATGACTCCTGAAATTAATTATATTAGGCTTATTGTGGACAAAATTCGAATTTTTAAGCATTTGTGGAAATTAATTGGTAGGGGGTAACATATGTAAACAAATATTTTTACCAATATTCTATACAAAATAATCATTTGAACATTGATTTCGGTTAATTAGGAATAAGTCCTGAAGTTTTCATCGAACTCCAACTATTATTTGGTTTATGCAAGAATTTGCAAATGAATGTGTCTTTCACGGCCAAAAAAAAGTGCATTGCGTAACAATTACGTTTGTTTACTTAATAAAATAGCGGCAATTTGGATATCGCGCTTACGTAATAAAAAAAGATTTTCTACAACAATTTCGAACATGTTAGAAATAATTAAAAAATTTAAAAAATATTTAAAAATGCTTTGTTCTGTCCTCTTAATGGTAATATGAACGTTTTACAGATAGAACTTTGTTTTTATTCAGTTTGGGACCTTTTCCCTTCTGACTAAGCTGTTTTTTCAGCGATTTTGTGGAGGTAACTAAACTAAAGCGATTAAAGAAACCAAACACAGCCCTAAGACTGCATTATAATAGACTCGTGAATGATCCGAACCTACAGGAAATGTGTATGGAGAGTGTGAAAACGAAATACGAAAGACAAATTGAAAACGGAAGCTCAGAACGGGACGCACTACAAGTAGCTCTAGAGACAAGCGAACGGCATCATCCCAAAGAAAATAGCACGTCGGAAGAAAAATGAGTGAATCACTGAGGAGATTCTTGAACTGATGCAAAAGAGACAAAAACGATGCCAAATATGGAACAAAATAAAAGAAACTACACAAGGAAATAAGGAGAAAATGGAGACAGGCTAAAGAAAATGGCCCAGCGAAAAATGTGCTGAATTAGAGAGACTGAGAACGACAAATAATGGTGATATGCATCAAAATAAAGGAACTAAAACAACAAAAGACTTGTTCAGCAACAGGATGTGTTTACATTTATGTAGCCCCCTGCACATCAGTGGCGTTTCCGCCTTGCTCGGGGTGAAATGATTAAAAAAAAAAAACAAAGGACGGTATACTCATACTAGAAAAATACTTCAGAGATGGGATGAGTATATCGGTGATCTCTTCCACGACAAGAGAGAGAGAGAGAGAGAGAGAGAGAGAGAGAGAGAGAGAGAGAATTGGTTGGTTGTTTTGTTTTTATGGAATATCAAACACGGCGGGTCATTTATTGCCAACTAAATTTTATTTATTTATTGCTGGTAATACTTTTTTCATTCAACAATTTATTGTTGTTTTTATACAAGTTTTGTGTCTAGTAATACTTTTTTTCTTTTTCGAGTATCAAGATTCATTGGGATTTGTTTTTAAGGGCAATGTCTCCAAGTCTTACCCTTGTTATTTAACCCATAACTGGAGGGAAGGGATGGATTAATCCCTTTCCCAAGGGTACCAGTGCTTAAGTGAATGCAGGGTATTCGACTGGAATTCGAACTCGGCTAACCGATTTCTCTTTCCGAGCCGTTATCCACTGCACCACAACGCACATCCGTCACTAAACGCTTACAGCACCTGGTATTCCCAAGTGGTCACCCATCTAAGTACTGACCAGGCTCAACGTTGCTTAACTTCGGTGATCGATCGAGAACTGGTGTATTCAACGTGATTTGGCCGTAAGCCTAAAAAAAATAAGAAGTACGAGGAAAAGATATACTTTCTCAAATTATAGATGACTTTCATTGCTGTTTTATATCTAAACTTATTTATAAATGAAATTTTGTGTGTATGTGGATGTGTGTGTGTGTGTCTATGCGTGTGTGTCCGTCCGTTATCTATAGACTCCAAAACGGCTGAACCGATTGTCTTGAAAATTTATACACTTGTACTTTAAGTGTCTGCAAGTGTTCTTAGCTCGGTTTTGTGTCGAGATACCCCGGATAAATATCGAAAATCGATAATCGAAAAAATCGGGTTATAGAAGGAGTGGTCCGATTTTAATCAAATTTGATACACTCATAGATAAAGACATAAGAAACGATATTCAGAAGTTTCAATGTTGCAGTTCTTACAATAGTGCAGAAAATCAATGATATATATATATATATATATATATATATATAAAAGGAAAGATGTTTGTGTGTGTGTCTGTTTATCTGCCTCTATGTTTGTATTCTTTCAGCTCTTTTATTTTAGTTTTTGCTTCGGGTTTGGCTCTAAGTAGGTATAATTGTAGTTCTTAATCTTAGCCATGATACCACTTACTCAGAGGACTTATTTAGTCTTCAAAATTCAGTTTATGACGAAAAAACTTATTTGATATCGATACCAGGAAATCAATATTTGACTTACATCCATTCATTTTTCTTTCAGTCTACAGTTTCGCTTTAACTGGAAACAGCTATTGCTTTTTAGTCTTTCTTGCCAACGTCCGAAGAGTCTGAGCTCCAGGACCATGGATTAGGCTTAAAGCTTGCATTACACTCGAGCAACGCCGGGCTATACTGCTAGTATTTAATATGTTATAGATAGCCACAGGCTGATCTCAGTATCAGTAACATTTCTTTCACTTTAAGAATAAATCTACGAGATGTAAATCCTATATAATAAAAAATGTACGAACAAAAATTGCACCACAACCCGACTCTTGAAGATAGGATAATAACCAACATGACACTACAAATGCGAGAGACGAAAGCCTTTAGGAATTACAATGCAAACTTATTAAACCATAAAAAATTGTTTGATCAATGCTTATTAAATTGTCATTTTTCACAAGGCGTTAAGAACTAATGTTCAAACAGTCAGTCAGTTAAGTGCCATACGTGATACACACTTGGGCAATCATGTCTCGAAAGACAACATGATTGACTAGGCAGAAAATTATTCACCAGTCGGTAGCTCTCGCTTTCTGCGGTAGACTGGTTACAAGCCAAAGGTATAGAACCCAGTCTGTCCTATAACTGGACGGAAGAGACGGGTTAATAGCTTTCCCATGGGTATTTGTGCGTAAGTGAATGCACGAATTTCAAGTGGAATTCGAAATCGGTTCCCCGATTTTTATCTTTCCGAGTTGATATTCAGTACACCAGAACACACACTCGTCTGAAATCAGAAAAAATTTTCGAATTGTAGAAAATAAAAAAAAAACTTTTGAAAAAATTAAAATAAACACATATAAATGAAGATCTGCTACGTAAATAACTCAAAAGAAGCGAAAATCTTTCGAATGAGGAAACAAAATCTCTAATTAAACTCACTGGAAATCTCATAAATCAATATTGAAAAAATAAAAAATCTACTAATCTTCATGTAAACGGTAAATGGAAAGTTATTGGGCGAGCAGATCCATAGTAAAAATCTCTACTGCAAAACTTGAAGCCTTCAGTTACGGAACAAAATTTGCAACGGGAACATAAAATGGAGATATCCCAAATAACATAAAATATCGTAGTCATGATATTTTTTTTTTAATCATATCACCCTAAGCAAGGCGGTGACGCCACTGATGCGCAGGGGGCTACTTAAGAGTAAAATGATTGGAAAAGAGAAAGCCGGGAACCACATCCTAAACAGGAAACAAGGGATGAGCCTCTTCACCTGTTCAAAGACGTGGGTGGAGTGTGAAACCGGCCGATAGTTAAGTCTATCTACTCCAATTGAAAACCCCCCCAAAAAATAAGAGAAAAGAAAAAAAAAGTGAAAGATTGGAAAAAAAATAAAAAATAAAAAAAGAATGCCGGGAACCACATCCTAGACAGGAAATAAGTTATGAGCCTCTTCACTTGTTAAAAAGAAGTGGGTGGAGTGTGAACTGGGCGATAGTTTAGTCTATCTACTCCAATGAAAAAAAAAAAGAAAAGAGTGAAAAGATTAGAAGAGAGAAAGCCGGGAACCACATCCTAAACAGGAAACAAGGGATGAGCCTCTTCACCTGTTCAATAGACGTGGGTGGAGTGTGAAACCGGGCGATAGCTCAGTCTATCTACTCCAATTGAGAACCAAAAAAAAAAAAAAAAAAAAAAAAAGAGAAAAGAAAAAAAAGTGAAAGATTGGAAAAAAAAATAAAATAAAAAAAGAAAACCGGGAACCACATCCTAAAAAGGAAATAAGGGATGAGCTTCTTCACCTGTTCAAAAGACGTGGGTGGAGTGTGAAACCGGCCGATAGTTAAGTCTATCTACTCCAATTGAGAACAAAAATAAAAAAAATAAAAAATAAGAGAAAAGAAAAAAGTGAAAGATTGGAAATGGACTTCAATATGAATTTTATGCAAGACATTATAACAGTCGTATTCAAAACGAAACAACAACAAAAAAACGAATGTTACTAGCAACAAGCACAAATACACTAAAAATACCGTCTAAAACAAGATGATCAAATGAAGGCGGTGTTTTGATAATAGATGATTGCGACATTCTTCTTCTATGTGCCCTGTCTCTACAGGACGTAGACGATCATGGCTTTCCACGTCTCCCCATCCCTGGTGGCTCTGTGCACGCCTTCTCCTGTTACACCATGCAATCCTCGTTCCGATTAGGTCATTCAAATATGTTATTCATTGCTTTCCCCTGTCTCTTTTCCCTTCTATCTGGCCTGTTAGTATCAGGTTCTCCAATCCCTGCTTCCTCATTGCGTGTCCCAGGAACTTCAGCTGTCTCTTCCTGATGCTCAGTATTAATTTCCTTTTGGTTTCCATCATTTCCAAGACCTCATCATTGCTCACATGCTCGATCCATGATATTCGCAGCATCCTTCTGTAGAACCATATTTCAGTTGCTTCAAGCTTTTTCTTCATTTTTGATGGTATTGTCCAGCATTCACTGCCATATTGAAGGATAGACATCACGTCGCAATCCAGTACTCTCTTCCTTGTTTCTAGCGAAATTGTCCTGTTTCTTAATACTTTACTCAACTTAATGCTTCCTTCGCCATGCCAATTCGCCTTCGGATCTCGGTGTCGCACTTACCGTCTTCACCAAAAAAAAAAAAAATATATCAATTAAACCAGCGGTCGGCAACCCCCGGTCCGCGGGTCACATCCGGCCCTCGAGTGAATCTTGTCCGGCCCGCTACCTTACACAGGACACGATATAAATATAGGTAAACCAAACCAAAGTGACAGTTGATAGTCTGAATATATTGCGTCGAAATTAAAAATTATTTCTTTTTACTTGGAGAATGTGGTTTACTTTCATTTTTTATTTATCGGGATCGGCAAGATTAGCGTAGGCCTCACTTTCACTTTTTCTGTGAAATTGCTTTCGTGAGCGGGCACTTAAATGAATATCAAATAGTATTTTCAACCAATTTTAATGGAATTCTTTTTTCAATATTGATTTATGAAATGTTATGTTTTATGTAATATTTTTAAGAAAATTCCTGTTATATTAAATTATATTGAATCCTTGCTTTCTTCAAACACAGAAAATGTAATCACATATTTAATAACATGGTTCTTCTCCATGACACTAGAGTCATAGCTGTTTGGTCCCCTTCCATGAGTCTACATAGCCTTTCAGCCCTCACTTTCCAAAAGGTTGCCGACCCCTGATTTAAACGATACTTATGTTGAAAAGAAAACATCGTTAGAATTATACAAAAGAATACTGAGTTGTTACGTAATATCAGTCCTCTTCTATCTCGCTATTCCCGCCTTTGGAACTCCCTTTCATTTATATGCTTCCCTGATAGCTACAGTTTCCAAAAATTTAAATGCAACGTCAGTTGCCATCTTTTTTGCCGTTCATCTTTATTTCCTTTCTTCAATACACCCCCCCACCTGTTAATACTTTTCCCAAGGGTACCAGCGCGTAAGTGAATGCAAGGCATTGAAATGGAATTCGAACTCGGTTCACCGATTTCTCTTTCCGAGCCGAGTTCCACAACGTAAATTCGTCAATAAACGTTTCCGGCATTTGGTATTCCCAAGCGGTCACCCATCTAAGTACTGACCAGGCTTAACGTTGCTTAACTTCGGTGATCGATCGAGAACTGGTGTATTCAACGTGATATGGCCGTAAGCACGCACATCCGTCACTAAATGCTGACAGCACCTGGTATTCCCAAGCGGTCACCCATCTAAGTACTGACCAGGCTCAAACGTTGCTTAACTTCGGTGATCGATCGAGAACTGGTGTATTCAACGTGATATGGCCGTAAGCACGCACATCCGTCACTAAATGCTGACAGCACCTGGTATTCCCAAGCGGTCACCCATCTAAGTACTGACCAGGCTCAAACGTTGCTTAACTTCGGTGATCGATCGAGAACTGGTGTATTCAACGTGATATGGCCGTAAGCACGCACATCCGTCACTAAATGCTGACAGCACCTGGTATTCCCAAGCGGTCACCCATCTAAGTACTGACCAGGCTCAACGTTGCTTAACTTCGGTGATCGATCGAGAACTGGTGTATTCAACGTGATATGATCGTAAGCACGCACATCCGTCACTAAATGCTGACAGCACCTGGTATTCTCAAGCGGTCACCCATCTAAGTACTGACCAGGCTTAACGTTGCTTAACTTCGGTGATCGATCGAGAACTGGTGTATTCAACGTGATATGACCATAAGCCTTGTTTGGGGTGAAATGATAAAAATACGAAAAGGAAATGCAGAGCTTCAACACATGTTTGACTGTTTCTGTTTGCAATCTTCCAATTTCAAATCCAAGTTCTCTAAGTTAACAAAACAAAAGAAAAGTTTATAGGATTTGTCCTCTTTTTCTTTATAATCAACATGGAATTTTCTGCTGCGTACGAAGTTAATCAGATACAAGATTTCTGTAGGCGAATCACTACCTGTTCTAATATTGTCATTATCAAAATCCGATGTTTACAAACGGAAACAATAGATGTCGGAATTGCGAATTTTATTCGCTCATTTCTTTCGTTTTTGTGTCAATAAAATGCAAATAAACCAGCATTAAAATTCGTTGTGTCGTTTGCCCTGATTTTGTCTCTATTTCTACGATTACGTATTTGTCGAAATGAAACGTTTCTCAACACATTCTTCTAAAATCAAAGCACGTGTTTTCTTTCGATCTACGGAAATTCATTTCAAACGATACTTAATTTATGCTCGCTTGCGCAAACACACTCGTTCACAGAGTGAGGAAGAGAGAAGAGGAGGGAGAGATGGGACAGAAAGAAAGAAGGAAACGGGAATAGAAATAGGGAGGTTTAGAGGAAACAGAAAAGAAGAAAGAAAGGAGAATGGAGAAAGAATAATAGATAGGAGGTAGACAGGAAGAAAGATAGGAGAACAGAGAAAGAGGTATAGAGGTGTTAGAAAAGAAGAAGGAAAGGGGAATAGAGAAAAAAGGTAGAGAGAGGGTAGAAATAAAGAAAGAAGGGGGAATTCAGAAAGAGAGGTATAGAGGGAGTAGAAAGGAATAAGGAAAGAGGAATAGAGAACGAAAGGGAAAGTGAGGGGTAGAAAGGAAGCTGGAAGGAGAAATAGAGAATGAGAGGGGGAGAAAGGAGTAGAAAAGAAGAAGGAAAAGGGAATAGAGAGAAAGTTAGAGAGTGGGTAGAAAGGAAGAAGGAAGGGGAATAGAGAACGAAAGGGAAAGAGAGGGGTAGAAAGGAAGCTGGAAGGAGAAATAGAGAATGAGAGGGGGAGAAAGGAGTAGAAAAGAAGAAGGAAAAGGGAATAGAGAACGAAAGGGAAAGAGAGGGGTAGAAAGGAAGCTGGAAGGAGAAATAGAGAATGAGAGGGGGAGAAAGGAGTAGAAAAGAAGAAGGAAAAGGGAATAGAGAGAAAGGTAGAGAGTGGGTAGAAAGGAAGAAGGAAGGGGAATAGAGAAAAGGAGGGAGAGAGTGGGGAGAAAAGAAGAAGGAAAGGAAAAGAAGAAAAAATAGAGAAAGATAGGTAGAGAGGGGGTAGAAAAAAAGAAAAACAGGGATATAAAGAAAGATGGGGAGAGGGGGTAGAAAAGAAGAAGGAAGGGCAATAAAGAAAGGGAGTGTATAGGAGGAAAAAAGAAAGGTGAATAGAGAAAGAGGGGGAGAGAGAGAGGGGTAAAAAAGAAGGAATGTGGAATAGAAAAAGGGGCAGAGGGGCAGAAAAGAAGAAGGGAAGGGGAATAAAGAAAAAGAGGGAGAGAGAGGGTAGAAAAGAAGAAGGATAGAGGAATAGAGAACGAGAGGGAGAGATGGGGTAGAAACAAAGAAGAAAAGAGAAATAAAGAAAGAAAGAGAGGGATAGATTGAAGTTGAAAAAAAGAAAGAAGAGGAATAGAGAAAGAGAGCGAGAGGGAGGGGTAGAAAAGAAGAAGGGAAGGGGAATAGAAAAAGAGATAGAGGGGAGCAGAAAAAAGAAGGGAAGGGGAATAGAGAAAGTGAGGGAGAGAGAGAGGTAGAAAAGAAGAAGGAAAGGGAATAGAGAAAGAGAGGTAGAGAGAGGGGTAAAAAAGAAGAAGGAAAGGGAATAGAGAAAGAGCTAGAGAGCGGGTAGAAAGAAAGAAGGAAAGGGAAATACAGAAAGAGATCTATAGAGTGGGTAGAAAGGAAGAAGAGAAGGGTAATAGAGAAACAGAGGGAGAGAGGGTATAGAAAAGAAGAAGGAAAGAGGAATAAAGAAAGAGGGGGAGAGAGGGGAGTAGAAAGAAAGAAGGAAAGTTGAAAAGCGAAAGAGAGGTAGAGGTAGAGAAATATGATTCTATTGTGACCTAAATATCGGGACATAATTCTTTTCAATTAAGTTTAATTTGAAAGAGGTAGAGAGGGGGTAGAAAGGAAGAAGGAAAGGGGAATAGAGAAAGAGAGGGAGAGAGAGAGGGGTAGAAAAGAAGAACGAAAGAGGAAAAGAGGAAGAGGGAGTAGAAAGGAAGAAGGAAAGGGGAATAGAGAAACAGGGGGAGAGAGAGGGGTAGAAAAGAAGAACGAAAGAGGGAAAGAGGAAGAGGGATAGAGGTGGGTAGAAAGGAAGAAGGAAAGAAGAATAGAGAAAGAGAGGTAGAGGTAGAGAAATATGATTCTAAGGTGGCCTAAATATCAGAACATTTTTCTTTTATATTAGGTTTAATATGAAAGTCAGTCAGTCAGTTAAGTGCCATGCGCGATACACGCTTGGGCGATCATGTCTCGAAAGAGACATGACTGACTGGGCAGAAGATTATCCCGCAGTAGGTTGCCATTGCTTTCTGTGGTAGACTGGTTGCCGACCAAGGCTACAGAACCCAAACTGTCCTGGTATTTGACTCATAGCTAGAGGGAGAAGAACCGTATTACATTATTATGTAGCAATTAGTGGGGGATCGGTTTATTACTTAAAAACAATAGAAAACTGATCCCCCACTTTATGTCCAGCAGAAGCCTTAATCATGTTTCCAGCTATTATATTCAGTCAGTCAGTTAAGTGCCATACGTGATACACGCTTGGGCGATCATGTCTCGAAAGAGACATGACTGACTGCGTAGAAGATTATCCCGCAGTAGGTTGCCATTGCTTTCTGCGGTAGACTGGTTGCCGACCAAGGCTATAGAACCCAATCTGTCCTATTATTTAATCCATAACTGGAGGGTAGAGACGGATTAATATCTTTCCCAAGGGTATTTGCGCGTAAGTGAATGCAAGGAATGTCAACAGGAATTCGAACTCGGTTCCCCGATTTCTCGTTCCGAGCTGACATTCACTGCGCCACAACGCACTTATGAAAGTAATAACCTTTAAAAATCAAAATCTACAGAGGAAAATGCACATGGACTATATTTCGGTAGATATGTTCTTCTGCCTTCATCAAAAGCAAACGAAACGATGATGTTGATATTAGTCTGAATAACTGCTAACACATGAGAAAATCTATACAGCTCACTGAATTAGTGAAAACGAAAACCGCTCCTGAGTTCTAAATACAAGATGCAGAGAGTGTGTCTGTGCACTTCTAGGATTAAACTACTATACGACTAGGACGGCATTAAAACATACAGAAAAAAAAAAGACCTGATAAAAGATGGTTGGAGGAATTCAATCACACGTTTTTTTCCTTTTTTCATATATTCATGACCCGATTAAAGAAAAGAACGTGTGACCAATTAAGTACACGTCAAGTCGATGTGGCTTTGAAATGTAAAAGCGGCCAGTGAAACAGTTGTTTCAACCGTTTTTTAGGGTCATTCATTCTTACTTTTCACGTACTCAAGTATAGAAGGACATTGAAAAAGTCAGTCAGTCAGTTAAGTGTCATACGTGATACACGCTTGAGCGATCTTATCTCGAAAGACAACATGACTGACTAAGCAGATCATCCCGCAGTCGGTCGGCATTGCTTTCTGTGGTCGACTGGTGCCAGCCAAGGCTATAGAACCCAATCTATCCTATTATTTAGTCCATAACTGAAAGGAGAATAAATAGATTATAATACATTATTATGTTAAGTATAATTAGTGGGGGATCAGTTTTCTACTTCATAACAATAAAAAACCGATCCCCTACTTTATGCCTAGTAGAGGTTTTAATTATGTTTCCAACTATTATATTCAGTCAGTCGGTTAAGTGTCATACGTGATACACGCTTTGGGCGATCATGTCTCGAAAGACTGGGCCAAAGATTATCCCGCAGTATGTTGCCATTACTTTATGCTGTAGACTGGTTGCCAGCCAAGGCTATAGAACCCAATCTGTCTTGTTATTTGACTCATAGCTAGAGGGGAAAGAATTATTAAGTAGTAATTAATGGGGAATCAGTTTATTACTTCATAACGATAGAAAACCGATCTCCCACTTTATGCGCAGTATAAGCTTTAACTCTCTCCAACTATTATGCTCAGTGAAACATTTAAGTGCCATACGTGATACACGCTTATGCGATCATGTCTCGAAAAAGACATGAATGACTGGGCAGAAGATTATCCTGCAGTGGTTTGCTATTACTTTATGCTGTAGACTGGTTGCCAGCCAAGGCTATAAAAAACAATCTGCCCTTTTATTTAACCCATAATTGGAGGGAAGAGTTAGATTGATACTTTCCCAAGCGTATTTGCGCATAAGTGAATGCAAAGAATTCAACTGGAATTTGAACTCGGCTCCCCGATTTCTCATTCTGAGTCGATATCCACTGCACCATAACGCACATCCCATTGCAAAAGACGTTATTGTAAATGGTCAGCCAGCATCGAATAAAGAAACTGTGTCGTTCGTTGAACTTCTTGTTCTCATGCCATGCTAATGTTATTTTATAATCATTACACCCCAAGCAAGGTGGGACACCCCACTAGTGCACAGTAGGTTACAGGGAGAGAGAAAACAGGGTACACTGAGTGTTGAAGGATAGATTTTAGATAGATGGATTTCGAGGACTCAGAAGATGACAATTGATGTAGCATTTAAAATTTTGGAAATTGTAGCTATCAGATAAGCCCATAAACGGAAGAGAATTCCACATGCAGAAATTGCGAGAAAAGAAACTATTATAGTAGAGGAGAGAGTTAAATTTAACTGTTTCAACGGTA
>JBBBDQ010000298.1:4757500-4759164 GCA_037127315.1 Ascarosepion bandense | reverse complement strand
ATATACATGTATATGTCTGTATATATATACATGTATGTATATGTCTGTATATATATACTTGTATGTATATATGTATACATATATGCATATCTGTCTATATATATATATACATGTATATATATCTGTCTCTATATATATATATATATATACATGTATATATATCTGTAAATATATATATACATGTCTGTATATCTGTAAATATATATATATATACATGTCTGTATACATGTCAATATATACATACATTTATGTATACATGTCGATATATATATACATTTATGTATACATATCTCTATATGTTTACATTTATGTATACATGTCTGTATATATATATACATGTATGTATACATGTATGTATATATATACATGTATGTATACATGTATGTATATATATACATGTATGTATACATGTCTATATATATACATGTATGTATATATATGTATGTATACATGTCTGTATATATACATGTATGTATATATATATATGTATGTATACATGTATGTATATATACATGTATATATATATATGTATGTATACATGTATGTATATATACATGTATGTATATATGTATGTATACATGTATATATATATATATATATGTATGTATACATGTATATATATACATGTATGTATATATATATATATGTATGTATACATGTATGTATATATATATACATGTATGTATATATATATATACATGTATGTATACATGTATGTATATATATATACATGTATGTATATATATATATACATGTATGTAACATGTATGTATATATATACATGTATGTATATATATCTCTGTTTATACATATATACATGTATGTATATATGTCTATTGTGTACATATATATATAGTTATATACATGTATGCATACATGTCCAAATGTGTACATATATCTATCCATATAGGTATATATATTTATGTATATATGTATGTGTGTATATATATATATATGTACATCTATGTACATATGTCTGTATGTGTATACATATATATTCATATATATATGTGTATGTATATATGTCCAAATGTATATATATGTGTATGTATATATGTCCAAATGTGTATATATGTGTATGTATATATGTCCAAATTTATATATATGTGTATGTATATATGTCCAAATGTGTATATATGTGTATGTATATATGTCCAAATGTGTATATATATATATATATATATATGTATGTACATGTATGTAGATATATATGTATGTATATATGTCCAAATGTGTATATATATACATATATGTATGTACATGTATGTAGATATATATGTATGTATATATGTCCGAATGTGTATATATATACATATATGTATGTACATGTATGTACATGTATGTACATGTATACATGTATGTACATGTATGTATATATGAATGTACATGTATGTATATATGAATGTACATGTATGTTTATATGTCTGTATATATATACATGTATGTGTATTTGTATATATATACAGGTATGTGTATTTTTCTGGATATATATACAGGTATGTGTATATGTCTGGATATATATGCAGGTATGTGTATATGTCTGGATATATATGCATGTATGTATATATGTCTGGATATATATACATGTATATGTATATATGTCTGGATATATATACATGTATGTATATATGTCTGGATATATATACATGTATGTATATATGTCT
>JBBBDQ010000298.1:4557500-4752500 GCA_037127315.1 Ascarosepion bandense | reverse complement strand
TTAAGAGACAAATGGAAATGCAAAAAGCTAACAAAGAAAGACAAATAGAAATGCCAAAGAGACAAATGGAAATGCAAAAGCAAATTGAAGAAAGACAAATTGAAATGCAAAAGGCAAATGAGGAAAGTCAAACACAATTGCAAGAACTGTTATTGAGATTGACAAGTACAGCCCTAGAAAGGAACACGGAAAAGGAAGAGACATTTTCACAAGATGCGGTGTGAAACGTGATAGAAATTTTTAAATACTCAGTTGAGGAAGATAAAGATTTTGGAGAGTATTACAGGCGATATTTTGAATATCGACTCAGCATTGGAGTGAAAAGAAAAAATTAAGACTTTTACTCAAAAAATTAGGCACAGACGAACGCACTAAGTTCGTAGACTATATTCTCCCTAAAAAGACGAACTATTTAACATTAGATGAGGCAGTAACAGGCCTCACAGAGCTATTTAGCCCTAAAATCTCATTGTTCCATAAAAGATGGAAATGCCTTAATCTCAGAAAAGAGGAAAACGAGGACTATTCTACATTTGCAGCTATCGTCAACAAACACTGACGATTTTAAATTGTCAAAGCTTACCCCAGACAATTTCAAGTGTCGCAATTAGTCCTTGGACTAATTGCGGCTAAAGAAAGTGAAATGAGATAACGTATGCTGACCAAACTTCAAAATGAGCCTGGTCTAACATTACAAAAATTGTCAGAGGATTGCCAGAAATGCCTCAGAGTAAAGAAAGATAGCAAGGACATTGAAGTGTCAGGAGTCGCGCATATTTGAAAGGTAAAAAGAAATTTATGTTTTGTACCCTCCCAACAAGCAAAACAAAATTATAATGCCAAAGAAAAAAAAATACAGAATTACGGTTGACAAGAATCCAGTAAAAAACAAGTCACCCCCCCTTATGCATGTTACAGATGTGGTGGATGGCATTGGTTTGAAGATTGTCTTTTTAAGTACAACAATTGCTGAGCATGTGGTAAGATGGGCTACAATGCTATGGTATGCAGAAATAAAATTCAACCTAGTAGGGTAAGGTCTACTAGGGCGGAGGATGAAAAAAAGGAAAATATGAGGAAATATGTTGAAATGGAAATTCTGAATAAGAAAATCAAATTGCAACTGGATTCAGGATCAGACATTACAATAATAAATTTAAAAAACATGGCGAAAGTTGAACAAGCCGACTATGTTAAACACTCAAAAAATTGCAAAATCAATAATAGGAAAAAGGATAAATTTCGAAGGCGAAATTATTGTAAATGTGAAATTTAAAGGAAAAATCAAAAATCAAAAAGCTAAAAACTATGTGACGAAAAACACACACTACCTGGTAGGAATGGACTAGATGCAGAAATTTAATATATGGGGGGGTTACCCATTAATGCTTGTTGCAAAAAAATAAAAAGCATAAAAAATTCATCACAGAAATTGCGCGAAAAAAAACCTGTATTTATTACACTGAAAGTTACGGGAAAAACTGGCAAACCAGGCAAACAAGTGACAAACATAAATCAAAGAAAGAATGAAGAGCCAAGCTCGTCATTTTCAAAAAAGATTGGTGCAATGAAAAAAAGAAATATTTTGGAAACCAAAAAAAATGCTAGCTCCTCCCAAAAAGAAGCTAGGGAGTGGGATATTGGGGAGTCACTCATTTTTTTACATATATAAATGCACTCGTCTAAGGTGTACATATAATCCTACCTACAGAAAATGGCAGTGTGTAAAGCAGTGTTTGTAACAGCAGTTGAATCGCCGCTAGTTGGTCAGCAAAAATATAGAATCATTACCCGGACTTACTTCTTATCTACAAGATTGTATATATTTGACTCTTACTAACAAGTATTCCTAGTATTCCTGAATTCTACTAACCATGTACAGGTTGCATATATCTTGTTCAATGTTCTTACATTTTTCCTCTCATGCCTGTTTTGTGTTATTACTATATTGTGTGGTTTCTAACAAGAATCCACAACATAAATAATGAGCTCCTATCACCAAACATTTTCGATAGTATCCAAATTTGTCTCTCTTGGTGTTTTTGTGGTAAAATAAAATTCACATACTTTTTATGTTCAACAGGGGATAATTTCCTTAATAAACATAATTCCTTTTCATGGTTTCAGTGCAAACAGTCTCTTTTGAAGATCCCTTCAAATCTTCTATAATAAGCTGAAAATGTTATCCCTTTGTTTGGATTATATACAAATCTGCTAATTGAATTAGAAACAGCATCTGGAGTGAATAAACCTGAAGATTTTTTTGCCATAGTTTTCGTAAATAATTAAAAAAAACTTCTGTTGTTTTAATTGCTGTTAATGTTGTTGTTTTTGTTGCTGCAACTGTTGTTCTTCTTGTTGCTTTTGTAGCGCCAACATTTTAATCATGATAGCTTTTAGTTCTTCTATTTTACTGTACTCAGCTGAATATTTTGTAGATTAATTTTTGAATAATTACGCCTGGTTATTGCACTGTAGTCCTGCGAATATGACATCTCTAGTAAAGTGGCAAACATTACTGAATATCTTATGACATGTAGGATACTTATATTTTTTTCTTTTCTTCGGGTACTTATATCTACTTTTGTAAAGTCACAGATACAAGAATAATAATGCCTTTGAACAATACTTTGTCAGATATTTATTCTTCTTTACACTAAAGCCTAAATGTTTATTATATACCCATATATATATTGTTTTTACATGTCATGTGATCCCAGCATCACGATAATTCTAATTACTTTAAGACAAGGTCGACTGTGTTTTCTCTCTAGCAATCCGTGTTCAAAACCAAGTGTCAGCAGTGACTCTTTATTCCTATATGACAATACATATATCCCTCCTGTCATGCTCTGTCAGCGAGTGTGTGTTTTTTTTTTTTCATGTCTTATGTAAGATATTCAATAATAGGTACATTAATATATATCATTTTAGACAGCATTTTTTACAACACATGCCCACTCATAAAATGAGTGAAATATTTATTTTTTATTCTCTGAGTAATATTCACCTTGACTGGATTTATTAGCACTTAGATGGTTTTATAGCTTATATTTTCTAAGTGGATAACCATTAAATATTGATATTGGTCTTAATAAGATTTAAATTTTATAGAATTGTTTAGATGGACTGACTTTGTTTTTTGGATTATTAACAAAAAATTTTCTCATCACACTTCTTTCTCAAATAATATTAAATATTTGTTGTACAGAGCTACATTTCTTGACCATATCATTCATCTTATAAAATCAATTGTACATTTCTGATTTTCTCAAAATGTTTCAACTTGATCATATCATTTGGAGTAAACATGCATGCCAATTTCTTGACATTGAAGCTTTGTTAACTTCAATGTGCTGTACCCTCTGATTAGTATTTTGCAAAATCAATTTAATTTGTTCATGTTAATATGCAAATTATAAAAAGAAGCAGTTTTATGTAAGCACTAGTTTTGGTGCAAGTTTTACATGGAGTGATTTTTAATGAGTTCAGAATTGAATAATGATGAATCAAATTCTTAAAAAGTGTACATTACCTTTTACAGCTTTGTGTATATCAAAAAAGGAAGTTTGAAATAAATTCTAGTTTTATTAGTTCTTATTGCACTTTGAGTTTTTTAAATTTCTAGGAAATTTTAAATACATTAAAAAGTATTTGCTTATATATTTTTCATTCCTCACAGACACTTGAAACTGGTGCATGCATCCATGGAAATCCAACAACTGGTGGTCAACCTTGTGGCAACCAAGTGTTTTGCAGAAATACATTTTTAAATGACTCTAACAAAAATTCCAGGTTATCAATAGAGGTATATATTTTTGTTCAAATTTGTGAAAATCTGTACATATCTATAAATTTCCATAGAACTTTTTGTACCTCTGTATTTTCTCATTTTGTGTTTTTCAATAACATTCTGAATAGAACATAATCTTGCATTTTTCCTTCATTAAAATCTCATAATTATGTAACTATTTTGAGAAAAAAACATTGCTTATCATCCTTAAAAAAAAAAATGCACATTATTATTCTGATGTAATATTATTCAGTGCTGAAGGGTTAATTGATGGACAGAAAGACATACTGATAGAAACAAATGAAGATTTTCTTGGTTTTTAGAAAAAGTGATCTCTAAATTTCTCACAGAAAAAAGCAAATAGCAAGAGAAGTCATGTGGTAAGCTTGGACAGCTGATTAATGCTTCACATTTCCAAGGTACGGGTTATCAAAACACTGGACCCTGAGAGAGAATCTTGCATAAGCAAAGTTGGAAATGATAAAATTTACATAATTACCACACCAAACAGGCAACAAGTGGAATTGCACTCTAAACAGGTTCAGAGCATAAGAATTCCTTTGTGATTAGAAAAATTAATGACACTGACAAAAATTGTGAAAGTCATATGGTAAATGTCTAATTTAAAACAAAATTTTCCTTGTGTAGGAGAAATATGAAATGATAAAATTTAATTAATGATCACATGTAAATGCGAACCTGAGGGAGTCAAATCATATTACTTGGAAGAGAGCTGAAGTGGCAGGCACAAATAAAACATCAAGGAAGGTGGAGAAATTGTTCACACCCCTTGAAGAGTATTGGTGTGAGATACCAATAAAAGAAGGACAAAGTTATTTAGGTGGATCAATACTTGTAACCACTACCCATGGAAAAGAGAAACCTCCAGTTGAAAAAGGTAATTAATTTTCAAGAGAAATTAAAGAAATCACTGAATTCCCTAAACCAATCATTTCCGACACCCAGTTTTGGGTGGAAGTTCATATATGCAAAGATCCAAAGTGGCCAGTAGCAGTTTGCTGAAGCAGTAGTTGGAATTGCAGTTGAGACAAGAGACCATGTCGCATAATATCATGCCTGCCTAAGAAGAACTCTCCTCAAACCTTGTGCCAGACTTAACCAAACCAGTCAAAGTCTTTCAACTTAAGACATGGGTTGAGTCATGCAGTTGTCTGTATGAAAATAACTTCTGACTATTGAAATAATTAAGTATTCTATGAAGATTTTTTTTTCTTGTTACTTTACTCAACCTGTACCGATCCATTACAGCAATTACTGAAGGTTACCCGATTTTGGCAGTCTTATGATCAAACAAATCACATCATAGGATAAGACAAGGTTTAGATTTAAGTAATCGATTTATCGAGCCAGCCATGGGGATTGGGTAATTAAAAGATCAAACAGAGGGTGAACGCCACAGAGAGAGAGAGAGAGTGTGTGTGTGTGTAAAAAAAATGTAGTGTCAGTATAAATTTGGGGAAACTTTATTTGCTTATATACAAAAATAATGGCACCAACACAACAAAAAGACTAGTTGCTAGTTTAAGTTCTGGGTGCCATTGTTAGCAAATACCAACTAATTTAAGTAGGATAGGAGATTATTTTTCTTCGTGTGCTGTATTCCTTCAGTACATAGGCGATCATGAACTTCAACTTGGCTTTGTCTCTTGTCATTCTCTATTTTTCCTCTGGGTATCTCTCCCAAACCTCACTCTGCCATGCATTTGCTCATTCCTATCAAGTATCTCTTTTGCTGCTTTCCTCTGTCTCTTTTTCCTTCTCTCCATCTTGTGAGTATTAAATTCTCCAGGCCCTCCTTCCTTATATGTCCCAGGAACCTAATTTGCCTCTTCCAGATGTTAAGTATGTTTTCTTCTCGTTTGCATCCCCTCCAACACCTCATCATTACTCCTGTGCTCAGTCCATGGTATCCTCAACATCCTTCTGTAAAACTACATTTCTGCTACCTCAATCTTCTCTTTCATCCTTGATGAGATTGTCTGACATTCACTGCCATACAAAAGGACAGATATCACATAGCAATCCAGCACTTTTCTTTGTTTCCAATGAGATTTTTCCATTTCTCAGTACTCTGACAAGCTTTTGAAATGCGTCCTTGGCCACGCCAATGCATCTTAGGATTTCAATGTCACACTTCCAATCCTCTGTCAGAACACTTCCCAAGTATTTAAATTTCTTTACTTGTTTTAATTTAGTTTCTCTGACCTGTAGTTGGCATTTTGGTTTCTTGTTGCTGATGACCATACATTCAGTTTTCTTGAAGTTTATGCTTAGTCCTTTCTTCTCACTTTCTCTTGCTACCTTCTGTAGGAGGTCCTGCATTTTCTTTTCCATCCATGTCTGCCATCAGCACATGTCATCTGCATGTCTTATATTGTTGAGATTGTTGCTGCCAATGACAGATCCTGGCAAGGGTTTTATTTCTCTCAGAATTTTTTCACTGTATAAGTTGAGCCAGTGAGAAAACACATCCATGCCTTAACCCTTTTAGAAGACAAAGAAAAGTATTGGTGATTTGAATAATGTAAATTTCTGGTGATATTTTCCTTGCAATTAATTTAAAAGAACAATAAAATTAATCTTTATATTTTAAATTACCTTCTTAATTATTTACCTTTCTCAAGGTCTGTCTGTTTAATTTCTTATTATGCTTGTCTACTTTTTAAATAAAGTGTTGAGTATTGTGCTCAAAATTGTACATAAACTGTTTAAAGTTTAATTTTTTTCTATCTTTGTTCAAGTACTTTCAACTTTTAGGACCATTATCAACAAATGATATGGTATATATGTGGTAATTAGAATTCCTTTGTCTGCATTGTGGTATACTTTGGAAAACTAGATGTTTGAAAAGGTCTAGCATGACATTTTGTGTAACTGCTATTGGGAACGAGGGCTTGCCAAAAGAGTGCAATTTATTTATTGATTACATTTTTTATAATAATATATTTGCACATATTAGTTATGTCATTTACACTTTCAGATACCATATCCTGTGTAAATGATATTTTATATAATGTGGGCTAGCTCCCCACCAGCCTCAGAAAGATAGACTGTAGGCCATATGTTTGAGACACCTAAGCTATACAATTTAGTTGTAAAATGAGCACACAAAGGGAAGCAACTGTGTCTCAAATTTTACATAATTCTCTATGAGAATTTATGCTAAAATTTCAATCGATTGTATATGGTTATAGTCTATTAAAAAATGATTGTGTGTATATAACTTTTTTTTTTTCTGTACAGGTGTTGAAAGAACAACCTGATAGTATCAGTGATACTGGTAGTGTTGTTAGCAGCAGTAGTAATCATAGTACAAAATCTGAATCCAAAAAGCATCCTAGTCTTCCAAAGGAGGTAAGTGTTTTTGTTTCTCATTCGGAGGTGGGGGATCAAATTATCTTGGATAAATCTATTAAATGTAATTATATTTTCTTCTTACAATCAGTTGTTCACTTTTCAAGATAATTATATATAATAGATTTTAGCTGCATTAAATCTTAATTTTAACTGAATCAGTTTTATAATATATAACTGGCTGTAATGAAATTTGTGTTTAGGATGACACTAGGTTTTATTTGTTAAATATATTTGTTACAGATTTAGAAGCAGTCATCAAAAATCAAGATTTATCTTGTGTGTTAAAAGTAACTTTTGCTCTATACATATCAATATTAAATCCTTTTTAAGAAAAATATTTCACATTTTATATATATATATATATATATATATATATATATAGATCTATGAGGTGTCTGGAAGTTGTTTACAGAAAAAATCTAAGAATTATTTGATAAATGATAACCTGAATATTCATTGGTATATGCTTTTAAAAACTTTAATATCAGCTAACAAAATGGCAGGTTAAAAATGCCACTGTAATGGCTGATCAAACAGCTACACTGAAGATAGTTGATAACTACTGATTAGTGAACAAGAATAATTAATGTATTATGTTCTAGAAATTAGAGATTACACAGGCAGGTATTTACTTCCAGGAAAAGAATGTGACCAAATGAGATATCTTACTCCAATAAATTAGCTTAAAATGCATTAGAGAAAGTAAGCCAATATAAGAGGTGCTGAAAAGTTCAAAACCTAGCAGCCTTAAAAACAGCAATCAACAAAAAGCATGCATACAAAATTAGTTCAAAGAAAAGGTATCCTATCACGATAACACAAGATTGTGTGGGTGTGATCAAGCAAAAACTTTTGGCACATTTAGATTGCCATTTATTTTGATCTTTACAAAATTCTCTTAATAAAAAGAAATGGTAAATTCTTGGAAGATTACAAAAGGCATTTCAAGCAGTCTTTTCTGAGATAAGTTCTGAGAGGAGGGAATTGTGAAGTTGCATGAATGATGGCAGAAGATTCTAGAATAAAATATTGTTCAATAAAATGTAACATTGTATTTGCCATCTAGTCATATTGGTACCAGACAAGCCAATTCCTGTCACTCAAAGCCTATTTGCACAAGGATTCAAGACAGACAAGGATTCACTATGTGAGATAGCTTGCTATTGCACTACCCTCTCACATCTTGTATGCAGAACAGCTTGCTTACCAGCTGTATCATAGTTTTCTTTTTTTTTTCTGCTGTGCATGTGAGACCAGCCATTTTTTCTATCATAGTCTGAACCCATACCATATTCATATCTTACTAGTTTCTTTATTTATTTTCACTTACTGGACTTCAATAAAAAGTGAAAATTTTTTTTTTCACTTACTGGACTTCAATAAAAAATGAAAATTAATTATTAAAAGATCTTCTTTTTTTTTCTAAACTTGACCATTCTACTTGAATCTTTGTCTCTTTTCCTAATGTATCTCTTATACTCAGCTACAAAATCTTTTAGTTTACTGTATAGTTGAATTAACATTCTCAGTTATTGACAGTTACACCAATATTTCTGAGGGGCTTTAAAAAAATAACTTGTTCTAAAATGTTATTCTCCTTAACTTTAGTTGTAATCTTGTGTCCATTCTGCTTCCAGCTTATTGTTTGCTATTTATTTCTTTAAATTCATTTATTAATTTATATCATCAGTAATTTCCAGTTTTGGGAACCAATTTTAAGGTGGATATATCATCCTAATTACTATTCATGATTCAACTTAATGTTATGATTTTATTCGTTTAAATGCCAGTCAAACACTAAATTTGAATTTCTTAAAAATAAAACTGAAATTTATAAAAAGATTATCATTTGGAAAATTTTTATTCTTCAAAACATCCACTGTAATAAAGTTTCATTTGAACAATTATCAAAATGAAACCAAATTATTTTGGTATTAAAAATCTTTTCTTTCACTCTCTGTAGGCTGTAGCAATTATGTTGGAATGGCTGCGGAACCATAAAGATAACCCATATCCAAATGATGATGAGAAAGCTATGCTGATCAAACAAACTGGTTTAACCATCAACCAAATAAATTATTGGTTCACCAATGCTCGGCGAAGAATTTTACCAAAATGGGCTCAGGCTCAAGCCCAGCCTCAACCATCAGGTTCTACAAATTCCCAAACATCAATTCAGCTTCCTGGACATCAAGTGCAACTGCAGCATGCATCACCACAAATGCAACAGCAGCAAAATTCTCAAAGTTCTTCACTTACTTTATCTGCTCCTTCTTCAAGTACATCTGTTAGTTCAACTCTGACAAGTAGTACGGTTTTAAGTAGCACTAGTTGTAGTAGCAATAATAGCAGTATCACTAATGATAATGATAATAATAGCAATAACTGTCAGAAATCTCATTTATCTTCGCAACAACAGCAAAAAAGCCCCAGTTGTATAATAAATACTCAAGTGAATAAATCTACTTTACCTTCTTCAGCTGGAAAGTCCCCTGAAGAATCTGTTACTGAGGAAGATAGACTCTCTATAGTTTCAGTACCTCCTTTATCAGAATAGTTTTCATACTTTGCACATGCAAACACTTCTTTTTGCATGAAATAAATTTATTGCTCTTTGTGCCTTGATGCAGAATAACAGCATATACAGTTTTTATCAACCCCTTCAATTATCCTGTTTTGTACAGGCACAAGTGCCTTTTTTTCTGTTCTTTTTTTTTTTTTTTTTTTTTTTTTTTTTTTTGTGCCTTAGCAGCTTTATTTTGGCTTTATGGTTGTGACACAAAGGCTGCTTTTGTCATCAAAATAGCTGTAATTGCTGCTGCATCACAAGAAAAAGAACTTGAATGTTTCATATATTTTTCAGTTCAAAATAACAATTATCTGTTGCATATTTTAAAACAGACATATATAATTCTTGAAAAGTAAAAAAAATAATGTTAATCCTTTATCTGCTGATTGTTTCTTGTGTGAGAAATAAAATTTGCTTTCTGAAAGGAAGAAATTATTACATCAAGTAATTTTATATAAACATACTTGCATATACAAACATGCACATAAGCATGTTTTTCCATTTATAAATGAAAAGATCATTAAAATGAGATTCTTTGAAATACAATTATTATTACACTACAACTGCCATATGTGCACATTTATAATCAAACAAGCTCAGGGACTTCAAATGCTCTAAAGAAAAAATCTGCATAAAATAATGTTGCTTGAACATACATATTTTAGTCAGTCACAGATTAACTACCTTCATTCAATTTTAGATGTGAGATTGTGAGTGTGTGTATGTGTAAGTTTTTCTATTTTAAAATTTTGCTTCTCTGTTTACATGTAGATTTTTTAAACAATAATAAGAATATTTTATTTGCTGTGCTTAAGAGGACAATAAAAGTGAGTTACTTTTTACACTGGAAGAAAAAAAGGCAGCAACCAACCTATCAGTTGCACCCTGTATTTTTGTTATTTAAAGAAGGGGCAGGAAATCACCAGATTAGCCAAATTTAATACTGAGTTTTCTCTTTTATTCTTTTAGTGTTTCATTCACAAAAATTGTGATTAAATTATAAAATGTGATTTTTAATTGTTATTGTAACTGAAATATTTCTTTACATAAAATTTTATTTAGAACATTACATATATTAACCAAAATGAAAAAATAATTTTTGTCAATCCTTTTCTATGAAATTTAATCCTTTACTGTTAAACACCATGATCTTTTTCATTTACCATTTCTCCTACCAAACTATTTCCAGATAATTCTATAAAAATAATACATTTTATTTTTGATTTCATAAATAAATGGCAATATTTTGGTAAATTGCTATTATCTATGGTTTTGTAAATTTTACAATTATTTATTTCCAACTTATTGTTGTGAAATTTTTATGCTCATTTTGTGAACCCTCAAGAGCCTTTTGCAAGGAAATCTTTTTATTAGGCAAAAGATGTTTCTTGTAATGCAAACAATTATCTTTGCAAATAGTTTTTTTTTTATTTTTAGGATCAAACTATATAATGTTTACCATTCACCTTGTATAAGATAGAAATTTAAATTTAAAAAATTTAAATTTATCATATTGCTATATACTCAAATATTCACTTTGAGCAAGGAAATTAACCTAAATATCCCACTTTTCTAATATAATTGATCTACAGCGGTCCACTATTTCATCTGATATATCCATGAAAAGTGATTTACTTTTCATTTCCAGTTTTAATTTTATATTCTGACAATGATTTTATTTATAATGTAACTGAAAATATATGCCTATATGAATGAGATTATTTAACACCTGCTATGACAATCTTTGATTTAATTGAATTATGTACTACTTCATTGGTGTATTCATTAAAAAAAAACGTGTATACTCATTAATTTTTCCTTAAATTGTGAAACATTATTCTCAAATAAGGTTATATCAAGTTTTTGTTCCCTGCCCCTTTTACCAAATCTTGAACAATTGTAACAAAATATTTTTCAGTAATTTATCCTATTTTTATGTAACATTTTCAGTTTGTCACTGCATGAAAATTCTTTTATACTTATTTATATCAAATTCATTTTTTTTATAAAATAGTAAATCCTTTTTGGGATGAATTCATCAAAAGTTTATATGTTGCATATCATTTACTTTATATTGAAGTTAACAGTAAATTGTATTTTCAGACATAATATTGATTTTCGTTAAATGCAAATTGAATGTTTTAATATTTATATAATAATTTTGGATATTGCTGATTTTTTAAATAGACTACTCACATACTAAAAAATTATTTGCACTTGAAATCTTTAATTTGAATTCCTTATTTTCTATTCAATACAGTTACTGTTTTACTGCATTTTAATACATCTCTTATTTTAACTTGATAGCTTATTTTTTTTATCCTGCTGTTGAATAATAAAAAAAATCTAATGTCTTTCAAATACACACCCACCACCACACACACATTTTCGTGTGCCTTTTTCGGAAATGTTTCAATATTAGTGTTTGTTGGTACTATAGAATCAATCATTTTATAAGTTCACTCATAAATGATTTTAAATTTTCTATATATTATTTAAAGTACCTATATTTCTTATGGACATATTAATTTTATACAGGAGAGTATAATTAGTTCCAAAATTTTTCTCAAGTAAATGGATCAGCTGAATGCCAAATTACTTGCCCTGTGACTCAAATAACATAACCCTATTTTATATTGCTAAAACAAATTTGTAAAACACTTATTCTCTTCACCCATTATAATCTTTCTTCCATGTGATATCATTCTTGTAATATAATTTGGGAGTCTGGTGCTGTATCTTTCTCTCTCTCTCCTCCCTCTCTCTCCCTCCATCTTTACAGTAAGTAAAATGTCAAGAAAACTTTAACAGATTTCAACTTAGTCCGCTCATTGTCATGACTAGTTAGTTTTCGTGTGTGTGTGTGTGTTCTAGGAACCAAAAGGGAAAAAATAACATTCAAGTATTCATCATCCATAATTCACTTATTTGCTTATTCTCAATTCATTGTAAAAGATAACATTTCTTAATCATATCTTGCTGGTAAAATAAAATTGTTTCCCTGAAATTGTTTTTTTTTTTTTTTTTTTTTTTTTTTTTTTTTTTTTTTTTTACATTTTCATTTTTAGTTGTTGATCATCATCAAGATATAAAATTAATCAATTTTAGAACATAACTGCTTTTATTACATGGCTATTTTTCATAAATCTCAATGGAATACAATTATAACTTGATTGAAGCTAAGTTGAAATTTAGTGAGGAAATTTTGAAATGCTTGAATATTTTAGATTTGAATTATTTCATAAATTTTAGTTTCTTCATATTTTTTTTTATTTTTTATTTTTTAATGACGAGTTTCTAGTATACAGCCCTATATTGTAAATATAGAAGTTGCCTCAAACTTTGAGAACTCTATAATATTACAATTTAATGATTTGTATCTCATTATAGCAAATGTGTTTAAGTTTTTATCCTTTTGAGTTTGTTTTGGAGCTAGTAAATAAGCATCCTTATTGAATAAACAATTTTCCTATAGTTGAAAGAATTTCAACTTTTAGTCCTAAGTAATGTTAGTTTTTGAAACAATTTTTACCTTAATAAGCAAGATATTATGTATTTTTCTAGTTCATGAATTGTTAATGTGATTTATATTAAATTGAACAACTGATTCTTATGAATGTAACATTTTATTATATTACATATAATTAATGTATCTATTAAAACTGGAACAGTAATTCCAACGTTAAATCGTGTGTAAGGGACATAACTCGATTATTTTTTAATTGCTTTTAGTAACCTTATGTGTTATATTGTATTACTAAATTTTGCATTCATTGTTGTTTAGTCAAATAGTTTTCTTATAACTTTAATCCAGTGTTTCATATATTTTAGAAAATGGATTAAATCTGGTATATTTTTTTAATTTATTTGTTTAAACGTTATTTTTAATATTCATATTTGTGTAGATGCTCTGTTTTTCTTATTAAACAGTATATTTATTTAGATCTACTGGCCTGATTATCCAAGAAATCTTGTTAGAAAAATATGTGCCCTCCAGCAGGATTCAAACATGCATCCCCAAGGGGAAACTGTCATTAGATCTGACATGTCTTAAACTCTGCCATGTAGGACTTTTGATCAAACAAAACCTAAATAGTGCTTTTGAACACACATTTTCCCCTAATTCTCAAAATATACGTATCTACTGTTTTGTATCCTAACAAAGACAATTTTTTAGGAAATGGATTAAATCCAGTATATTTTTAATTTACTTAAATGTTATTTTTAATGGATACTTATATTTAATAAAAACAGAGAATCTGCTCAGATTTCACTATCCATGTCAGATTTAAACCATTTCCTAAAACAAAATTGACTTTATTTATGTTAGAATATGAAACAGCAGATATGTATTCAAAAGCACTATTTAGTCTTTGTTTGATTAGGATGTCCTACTTGGCCAGAGTTCAAGGTATGTTAGATCTAATGATAGTTTCGCCAAGGAAATGCAGGTTCAAATCCTGACAGAGTATCCATTAAAAATAATGTTTAAACAAATAAATTAAAAATATTTTGTTATGACCAAAAGTTTTGCTAGTTTTTACTTAATTACTTGTCTTTTTATATTAACTATATTTATAATTTCAGATTCAATTTTTGAATTGAACTATTGTATGTTTTGGTAAAAGTAAGGATTTATTCATTGTTTTAGGGATATTTGCAATAGACTGTGTGTTCATTTCTTACTTTTTTAATGGCAAAGAAGAAAAGTTAACAGATATTGAACACAATGTCTACTTCTGAGTTCATCTTTTCATGTTATATACTTTAGTATCTTGAAATTTGGATGATTACAAATATTTCATATATATGGTATATCATTTTTGCTAATTGAAACTGAAATAATTGCAAATTACCTACTATGTATAGATACACAGATGTGCTCAAAATCATAGCCCAGTATTGAGTAAGATGCCTCCAATCCTGGTGAAGTACAGCAACTCAAAGTGACAATGATTTTACAGGTGATAGTAAGACCAGTAAATGGACTTAGGCCAGGTGGACATGGTGGTCATAGCATCTGCCGGAAGTCTCTAGAATGTTCCTCAAGCCTAGTGGTGATATGGTGCTTTATCCTGCTGGGATAACTCATTGTCAAGATACATGGAGTCCATGAATGAGTGCAAATATTTACAAATCTGTGCAACATAGTCATCAGTCATTGACATATTTAAACAGTCCAACAAAACCAGTTCATGTTACATGAACACGCACTCCACCATTATAGAACCAACACCAGACTACTTGGTAGATAACTGTGGTCCATGAATGTTCATCACACTCAAACCATACTTTCATAAACAATTAGAAACAGGATTCATTAGTCAATGCCACATGTTGCCAGTCCTTCAAAATCAAATTAACAGTATCACAAGTTTAGGTGAGACACTTTTTACAGTGTCATGGGGCTAACAGGAAGTACTATGGTTGGTTATCTGCTGTCATATACCATGGTAGCTAAAGGACTCTAACTTGATTCATTGAATGTGATTTGAACAAATGATCCTAACCAGTCAATTCCAGTTATGGTCATTAAGGGCATGATTGCAGTAATTCCTTCTATCAGAGATTCCCATGACAATGTAGATTGAGGGATGTCAGATGTCTCGGCTCTCTTAGCAGCTACTATCATGAACTCTAATAATTCATGTCACTTTACTTTGAGCAGCTTAGCTAGTGTTTACATTGATTCACCTGATATCAGTCTGGATGTTTCCATGATTTCAAGGTATAGTTGTACCACCTACCTTTAACTTTGTATACTGCCTTCCTATAACTCTTGGCACATTAGTGTATATATTTAAGAGTATATCAAAACAGTAATGTAATTTCCAGATAATGATTGTTACAATTTTTTAAAATCCTCTGTATTCCAAATTTATTATATTTGTTAATATTTGAATCCATGTGCTTGTCTTTGATGTTATACTTACATTTTCAGGTGTCTGTTTTATTCAGTAGCCTTCTTGGAAATTTGAAGTGAAACCTTATCAATGAACAGGTGTTGATTGTTCTCATTCTACTTTTCTTGCTTAGAGGAGATAACTCTTGTTTATTTGCCTTAACGGATACAAAATATCCTTTAAGCATGGAAAGCAGAATAAGAAGCTACTCTTCTTGTTCAGTTTAGAATTCTAAAAAGCTTACGAAGTACAATGACAAACACCTGGGAGAGTACAACAACCAAAACATGCATGTAACAAACAGTATCAGCATGCTGGTCTGAATAGTAATATTTGGAAAAATAAGTCCTCATCTCAAGATTTTCCAAATTTGCCCTTTATTTTGTTATAATCTAGAACATGAAGCTTTTTACTTTTCATTTGTATTGAATTTCTATGTAATTTCTAAAATAAACTATCATTAAATGAATAACTTCAGAACAGTTTTCATAGCCTCATATGTCTGCTGGTATTTATCTTCAACCATAATCACATTTTCTTTTTGTTTTGTTGAAAGTAAAGCACTTAAATTTGAATAAATGCTCTATCCAGCTAAATTTGGAGAATAATAAAGTAATTCAGTTTTGTTCAATTTTATAATGTTATAATACAATTTAAGAATTTTGTGATTTATTTTTTTATTCATTTTTTTATTTAATTCTTCTTTCTTAATTCAGTCATCAGGTTAGCTTTGTGTATACCTTCCAATAATTAACTTCTATAAACCTCTTTTGTGAAAACAATTTTTAATCTAAAAGAAAAGCAACAAAAGCATTATTTCTTAATAATCCCATAAACGCCTTTCACATTATTTTTATAAAAATTCTAAAAGATGCTAACATTTTATTTTTCTTAAATTCCTCCTCTACTAAGTGTTTTAAATCCTACTTTAGGATTTAAGAAAATTTGTAAGTCAGATAAAATACCGTATTTTGTTAATATCTCACTTTTGATTGCCTTCATTTAATGGTTATATTTACAAATAGAAGTAATTTAAACCATTTACATTTTAAAATGTGATAATAAGCAGATATTTCACATTTAATGTTTTATAGAGATATTTTTTCTGTTTTATTTTTCTTAACCATTTTGGTATGATCTTTGGTATCTTGTAACATTCTTACATTTTCTTTGTTTTTTTTTTTTTGTTTTTTTTTTTGTAATTTTTCCAGAATGTTGTTATCACTTAGATCAAGTTTTGTGCTTGTATTATTATTATTTTTATTTTCAGCTAATGCCTGTATTTCCACTAAATTCACTTCATGATAGCAACTGGTCTTCCTTAAACTGTGTAAAGGAATAATAATAACCTTACACTAATATTTTTGGCAAACTGAGCTATTTTTTCTATCTATGCCAATTTATTTTGTAAATTAAGTATTAGAAATATATTTATAATTCTCTCCAAAATGTGAGGCTAGAATTTAAAAATAAATACTCAAAATCTGAAACTAATCAAATAGAAATATGATTTCACACATTATGTGACTAATGAGATCACAATGAAACAAAAACAATCTAACAAAAGTTTTTGTCTATATAACTTTTTAACATTTCTCTTTGTGAATAAAATTTTTCATGATCTTTCTATTTTTCTGTACATTTCATTTTGATGCAATTTAAGTTAAATGCAACTTCAACTCAAAGGATCTTTTCAGTCTATGAATGATGAAATATGATGCTAGTGGGGCGGGGGAACATGGCTTATGAAAGAAATTACCTGCTGAATAATGCTGTTGCACTTAGTAGCAATCCAATTAACATAATTTGCAAGAGGAGAGAGGTATCCAAATTAGTTTTCCTCTCATACACAGTAATCATATTCATTCCTGGCATGTGAAAAGGGAGACCATTGCTTCCTGTGGGATGAAGTTGCAATAATAGAAAACACCACTGGAAAATACAAAAATCAGTACATATTCTGGGCCACAAAAATCTAACTTGACCAAGTATAGAAATTAATACAACAGAGGAACCAGTTATACGGAGTGCTACAGAAAACCCATTACAAAAATCAAGATTGTAAAATAAATAAAAAGTCCCAAAAGTTCATATACTGATGTCCTCATGATGAAGTATTGGTTGGATCCAGTGACTTAACCCAAGTTTTAAGTTGGGTTAAGTTTGACTACAGCAGTAGTGACTAAAAAAAAAAAAAACTTTGATTTGAGTTAAATGAAGATAACTAAGACTTTCAGAAGTGGAAGGAGAACAATCTCCCCATTGATCAAAATAAAGGGTTCCATTTAAAAGTCCTATAATCTGATGAAGGTCAGTGCATACAATGGCTGAGACGTTGGGAATATGACAGAGATGAAGACAGCAATATAAAATCTTTTATTTTGCAGAGTAGGTTGTTTCCTGTAAAATATTTTAACTGATAAAAGGGCCAAGGACATTAAAAATAAGAATTCCACTAGCTTATTTTAATTTTAAGTACATCCAATCATTAATGAAAATGCATCACAATTTGTTCAAGATAAGTAATTTTTTTTTTAATATTCAAATATGTACACAAATCTATAAGGCAAAAATATTAAGGATATTTTAAAAGGAAATAAATATTTGTTCATTTATAATTGACAGTACTTTTGCAACAAGGTAGTGGCCCTGATTGAGTCAATAATGCATGAAATATTGTTTAGTGAATTGTAGTATTGAGATCATTAAGAATTGAACAAGTAAAAATACTAAGTGAATAAAAATATGCAAAATTAGTTGTCCAGATTGAAACCTAATGGTAGAGAGTTTGACTTAAAAATATCTTCCTTTTCCCACTATATGTGGTCAGCTGTGACTGATTTTTCCATTTCCCCTCTAGTTACACCATGCCATGTTTTTGCAGCCTTATCTGAAGAGGTTGGGTCCATTTCTTCTTTATATCTCTTAGCACAATTGCTTGGGATAGCATACACACAGCCCTTAATCATATTGTTCTCTCTTTCACACACTTAACCATGCAGTTAACCCTTCTTTGTATGCTTCTGTACCTGTACAGTTATCTTTTTTCCACATCTCCATTTCTCATGTAACCACTAAACATCTTTACAGTTATCATCTTTCCACCTCATTCTCTCATCTCCGTTTCTTATACAACCACCAAATATCTTTACTATTATTTTATTTGGCCTTATTTTCTTGTTTCCGTTTCTCATGTAACCACCAAATATCTTTACAATTAAATTCTTTCTCACATTTCCTATATTCATGTAATCCACCGAATTTCTCAGATGTTATCTTTTTTGTCTACCTTTTCCTCGCATAACAACCAAATATCTCAAATTATCTACTTTCGGCCTTTTTCAATACTTATTTTGACCCTCAAATTTCTCTGCTGTTTTCTTCCTCTGTCAATCTTTCTGTAGCATTCTTCTCTTGTGTGAAACCACCGAATATATCTACCTTTTTCTAATCTTCATTTCTCGTGTAACCACCAAATTTCTTTGAAATTATCTTCTTTCCACCATATTTTTGATCTCCGTTTCTCATGCAACCCCCAAATATTTTTACAGTTACCTTCTTTCCATCTTATTCCATCATTTCTGTTTCTCATGTAACCATCAAATATCTTTAGTTTTCTTTTTCATTCCATCTTATTTCCTCATCTCCGTTTCTCATATATAACCACAAATCTCTCTACAGTTATCTTCTTTCTACCTTTTCTTTTGTCTCCATTTATGTAACTACCAAATTTCTCTACAGTTCTCTCTTTCCACCTTTTTAAAGCATCAAAATTTCTCATGTAATCACCAAATATCTCTAAAAATTTTTCTTTTTCCACCTTATTCTCTTTCTTATATAACCCTAAATTTCTTATACTGATATCTACTTTATCGTGAATCACCGTTTCTCATGTAACCACCAAATGTCTTCCTTCCAAGATATTCTCTCATTTCTGTTCCTCATGTAAGCATAAATTTTCTCTACAGCTATCTTCTTTCCACCATTTTCTAGTATCAACTTCTGTAATCACCAAATTTATCTAGTTATGTTCATTCCACCTTTTCTTTCATTTCCATTTCTCAGGTAACCACCAAATTTCTCTACAGCCATGTTATTTCCACCTTTTTCTCGCATGAAATTTTCACCAAATATCTCTACCTTCTTTTTTCATGTAACTACCAAATATCACTGCAGTTATTTTCTCACCACCTTATTCTCTTATCTCCATTTCTCATGTAACCACCAAATATTGCTGCAGTTACCTTTTTTCCACCTTATTCTCTCATCTCCCTTTCACATGTCACAACTAAATTTCTCAAAAGTAAACTTTTTCCTGCCTTTTTATCTCATTAACTTTTCTCATGTAATATATCTATAGTTATCTTCTTTCCAGCTTTTCTCACATCAACGTTTCTCATGTAATCACCAAATATCTATACTGTTGTCTTCTTTCCGCTTTTCTCTCACCTCTTTTTTTTATATAACCACTAAATATATCTATAGTCGTTTTCTTTCCGCCTTGTTCTTTCTTTTCCGTTTCTCCTTTTACCCACCAAATTTCTCTACAGTTATCTTTTCTTTCATCAACCTTTCTCATGTAAACACCAAACATCATTACAGGTATATTTCCACCTTTGTATCTTATGCTCTTATAACCACCAAATTTCTCTACGGTTATTTTGATTTGTGAAGAAAATAAATCTGATGTTTCCATTATTGTGTACAATTATAGCAGGTGTTCGGAAATTATGTCTTTGTTCCTCTTCCTGTTTTTTGCTGACAAGTAAATGAGGAAGGGAGAATTAATTAGTGCAACAAAAGAGAGAAACTGAAGAGTGTGGAAAATCTTGGTCATCTGGGCTTGGCATCAGTCAGACAACTAGTAGTTTTCTGTGTTGTTCTTTCTTTTTTTACTGTCAGTACATGAGGAAGGTCGGATGTGCATTGTGGTGCAGTGGATATCGGCTTGGAACGAGATATTCGGGGAGCCGAGTTCAAATTCCAGTTGAATTCACTTACGCGCAAATACCCATGGGAAAGGTATTAATCCGTCGCTTCCTTCTAGTTATGGGTTAAATAATAGGACAGATTGGGTTCTATAGCCTTGGCTGGCAACCAGTCTACCGCAGAAAGCAATGGCAACCTACTGCGGGATAATCTTTTGCCCAGTCAGTCATGTCTCTTTCGAGACATGATCGCCCAAGCATGTTTCACATATGGCACTTAACTGACTGACATGAGGAAGAAAGAGAATCAATGAATGTAGCGCGAAACGGAAGAGTTAGGTGACCCATGGCTCTCTGAACAGAAAAAGAAAAAAATCAAGCGTATTTATGTGATCGTGAAAAATAGCATCAGATCAACTTTTTAGTTATTTTCCTTGTTCCTGATTGGCCAATTTATTTATTGGGTATTTATTTTGTTTTTACCGACATCAGCACAAGGTTAAATTTAGTGAGCCAACTGTCTTATGAAAAAAAAGTTATCTATTGATGAATGTATAAATATATATACTTTTTTTATTGGCTCATGAAAAGGTATGAGTCTATGTAAGCTCAGATTTTCTGTGCAATCAGATCTTACAAATTGGATTTGTTTGCATGGGGGAAATGATAGAATTGTAGCGAGAAAAACACCTATATAAAAATTCAATTTCTATTCCACAAAGAAATTTTTCTTTGTTATTATTCAATGTGACATTTCACTCTGTCAGCGGACCACTCAACACAGCAAATTTAGGTGGTCAACGAACAAATCGATCTTGTGATCAATCAAATACAATGTGAGACAGAGCTGAGTTTGGATTGAAGTGATCAACCCTCGATCGGGTATCAGTATAGTGACTGGAACGGGTATATGTCAAAGTAGCTTGCTGCAGCCAGGACAGACCCAAAATAACACAGGATAGAGCAAAAAATGTCACAATTAGTGCTGTATCGCTGACCCCAATGTTGACTTCGATGAACACTAGAAGAGCCATAGACAGCTAAGAAAGGAGTGAAAACTGACGGACTTTGTGAAGCTCTCAATGATAATAGGAAGGACGTGGGGTATCCATAACTTTTATGTAACCCCCCAACCTCTGTGCAGAAGTAATTTTAGGAGAGGATTGGCTACATCGCCACAAAGCACAAATCAGTTTCAACCCCACCGTATTAATAGTGGATGTCGTAGATACGCCATTGGGAAGTGCCCCAGATGGATCAGTGGTACTAGTGGTTGATGAAGATATAAAGTTACCCCCTATAACTAGTAAAGTTAAACTAGTAACGAAGGGAATGGTGAAAAGAGGAGTTTTCCAGTTAATCCTAGTAGGAGAAGACAAACCAAAAGAAAATGAAGTAGCCCTATAAGAAACTGGTCGTGGTGGCAGAAATAGTGCCTATTGTGTTGTCCAATCAGGCACTAAAGACAATAAAAATAAAGGAAAGCCCTACTGCTGTGGAGCATTTAACTGGTAAAGGTTAATGGAGAAGAAAAGAGAAGGCCCAAGCAAGTAGAAGAGATAGGGGATGAGATGATAGTAGTACCTTATGAGTTTAGGGCGAGAATGGAATGTCTATTGAGGGCTGATGTGGTGGCCAAATCAGACAATGAATTGGGTCACACTCGCACAGTGAAGATGCAAATAGACACCGGTTAACAGCCACCAATCAAGTTGAGACCCTATCGAACATCCATCCACAAAAGGCTGTTAGAGAGAGGGATGATTAAGAGATCTGAGTCAACTTGGAGTTTCCCCAAAGTAGTAGACAAGATGGCTCCCACAGGTTCTGTGTCGACTTTAGAAAAACTGAACGCCATCTTCAAACCTTTAGTGGTACCTCTACCACTCCAATATTTGCTGTTGGAAAGATTTCACAGGACCTTTGGGATATGTGTTGGCCAAGTTAGTGAAAATTGAGACCTCAATAGGTCCCGGGCCTGACATATAGATGACACCACTAATAAAAAAATCCATATGATTTCTATGAAGCACTAACCTTCAGATGGCACGTGACAAAATTTAGGTCCAATCGGATTTAGTTCACAAATTAAGTGAAGTTATTTAAGTGAAGCTACTTTTGCAAATTTTCAAAACTATAGAAAAATCTGAATTTCGTGTGTTGATAAAGCATTGCTGCCTGATGGGAAAAATACAGTTCATGCAAAGTAATGGCTGAATAGGTATTGTTCAGATTCTGCTCTGTCGGTTAAGAGGTGGTATGCTGAATTTAAATGTGGTCGTACAAATGATGCTGAACACTCAGGTCGCCCAAAATTGGAATTTGTCCCGGAAAACACCAAAAAGAAGCAACAAACTCATTTTTGTGTGAGCTAGCAGAGGAGTTGAACATATCAGAAGGCAGTGTATTCACCATTTTGCATGAACATTTATGTGGTCTTGCCAGTAGATAATTTTAGGCCTCACAAAAAGTATATGGAAGAGGGTCCTCACCAGTTGATAATTGAACAACAACATAAGTTGTTCACTCGGGCACAGAAGTAGAGAAATGAAAGAGTGAATAGAGGGAGAAACGAGGTAAAATTAAGAGTTGGAGACCTCGTGTTCTATAAAGATTCACCACAGAGAAGGAAAATTGGATGGTAACTAATATAGAATAGTGAAACAAACGGGTTTATTGTCCTTTATAATCTGAGACCAGATGGCAGGGCGAGTTAAGAGGATTCATGCCAATGACCTGAATTTAGCTGGGATAACTGATTGGAAAGTAACAGAACCAAAGACCAAGAGGACAAGGATGAAGAGAGCAACCCTTGTGGAACCATAAGAAATGGAAACAGATGAAGACTTTGTGGAGGAAAAAGAAAAAGAGATAAGACAAAAGCCAATAAGAACTGTTGGTGACAAACTGAGAGGGGTAGCCCGAGTACCAGCACAGAGCTCATCAGCGTCGTCTGCGTCGACATCGTCATGTCGAGGGTTTTGTGTTGTCTCAACCCAACTTCACCATTGTCAGCAGACCATAGGAAAAGCAAGGAACCCAGTAATGAAGTTCAGGGTTCCCACTTGAAACTTCCTGAAGAAGAGGAAGAGTAGAATTCATGAGAGAAGAAAAGATAAGATAACCATTTTTGGATTTGGGAAAGGCTAAGAAATTAAAAAAAAATGTAAATTAAGATAGAATTACCCCTTAAAGAAAGATTGAGCGGGGTAGGAAACCCTAAATCTCAATAAGAAAATAGGGTAGCGAATGATGAGGGTAGATGTAACTAACCAAAGGAACTGGTGGGAAGAGGATAGGGATGTGGTTAATGTGTCACGAAGGATGGAGGAAATTAATTGTTGGGACCATTGTTGACCTGCACATGGACGTGTGTATATGTCCATTGATGGTATTAATGAAGCACAGCCTTTGGGGCGAAGGTGCTACACACCTGGGTAAATTTAATCAATCTACTAAAGATAGGTTTAAAAGGAAGGAGAAAGGGAATAAGAGAAGGAGGCACTAGAAGCACCCTAGAATGATTGATTATAGAAATAAACAAATACCAGGTCAAAGTGTTTGGTCAGCTTTGTGATAGATTTGAACCGATACAAATTATTATTAAACAAATTGGAAAGTGAGATAAGAAAGATGAGTATGACCAGGTTAAAAGTAGCACAGATGGAAGGAAAATATCTTAGACTGTTGTTCTCTTTGGAACTGTAGACAGTTATAATGGAACCCCAGTCGAGAGATGAGGAATTATCTGAAAGGAATCGAACTAATACAGACAAGAGGAAAGAGAGCAGTGGTCCCTATTTTTGGAAAAACGCTGAGTGTCCTGTTTGAAACAGTGGATACGATGACAAAATTATTAAATGAAAACTATGAGAAATTCAAAGAGTTCTAGCTCAGGTAGATACTGAATATAACACGATTAGAACTGATGAAGAATAGGGCAAGTGTCTCTTTTTATCTTTCATTGACATCTGGTTTTTCTTTCCATCAGCATTTTTCTGTTGCATTCTCATCCAGTTTGTCTTTCATTCACTTTTTTCAGTTGTATTCTCATCAGGTTTTTCTTTCCTTCAACTTTTACACTGTTGCATTCTTATCCAGTTTTACTTTCCTTAAAATTTTTTACAGTTGCATTTTCATTCTGTTTTTTTTTTTTCACTCAACTTTTACACTGTTGCATTCTCACTTACTCAACTTTTTTCTCTTGCAGGCTCATCCAGTTTGTCTTTCCTTCAACATTTTTCTATTGCATTCTCTTCCCGTTTTTTCCCTCAAGTTTTTCACTGTTGTATTCTCGTCCAATTTGTCTTTCACTCAACTTTTTTCCGTTGCATTTTCTTTCAGTTTTTCGTTCCCTCAAGTTTTTCACTGTTGCATTCTCACCCAGTTTGTCCTTCCCACAAGTTTTTCACTGTTTCATTCTGTTCCAGTTTTTCTTTCCCTCAAAATTTTTCACTGTTGCATTCTCATCCAGGTTTTCTTTCCCTCAAAATTTTTCTTTCCTTCATTTTTTTTCTATTGCATTCTCATCCAGTTTGTCTTTCCCTCACTTTTTTTCAGTTACATTTTCATCCGGTTTTTCTTTCCATCAACTTTTTCACTGTTGCATTCTCATCCAGTTTTACTTTCCTTCAAATTTTTCACAGTTGCATTTTCATTCTGTTTTTCTTTCACTCAACTCACTGTTGCATTCTCATACCGTTTCTCAAATGCAGGTTTTCTTTCCTCCTTCATTTTTTCTATTTCATTCTCATCCAGGTTATATTCCCTCAACATTTTCTTGTTGCATTCTCATCCTGGTTTTCTTTCCATCATTTTTTTTTTCAGTTTCATTCTCATCCAGTATTTCTTTCCTTCATCTTTTTCAATGTTACATTCTTATCTAGTTTTTCTTTCCCTCAACATTTTTCTCTTGCATTCTCATCCAGTTTTTTTCCGCTCAACTTTCTCACAGTTGCATACTCATTTTTCATCTTTTCCTCAACTTTTCCAGTGTTGCATTCTTATCCAGTTTGTCTTTCCCTCAATTTTTAAATGTTGCATTCTGATTCAGGCTTTTTTTTCCTCAACATTTTTCTCTTGTATTTTCATCCAGGTTTTATTTCCTTCATTTTTTCCTATTTCATTCTCATCCAGGTTATTTTTCCCACAACATTTTCTGTTGCATTCTCATCAAGCTTTTCATTCTCTCAACTTTTTTCACAGTTGCATTCTCGTCCAGTTTTTCTTTCCCTCAACTTTTTTCTCTTGCATTCTCATCCAGTTTTTCTTTCTATCAACTTTTTCACTGTTACATCCTTACCCAGATTTCTTTCCCTCAATTTTTCACTGTTGCATTCTCATTCAGGTTTTTTCCCCTCAACATTTTCTGCTGATTCTCATTCTGATTTTCATTCCATAATTATTTTATTTGGTTTCATTCTCATCTAGTTTTCTTTCCTTCAACTTTTTTCTCTTGCATTCTCATCCAATTTTTTTTCTATCAACTTTTTCGTAGTTGCATTCTTATCTATTTGGTCTTTTCCTCAACTTTTTCTCATCTGGTGTTTATTTCCCTCAACTTTTTACTGTTGCATTCTCATTCAGTTTTTCTTTCTCACAACTTTACCAATGTTACATTCTCACTCAGACTTTCTTTTCATCAATTTTTCACTGTTGCAATCTCATTCAAGTTTTTTCCCTCAACATTATTGCATTCTTATCCAGTTGGTCTTTCCCTCAACTTTTTTCTCTTCCATTCTCATCCAGTTTGTCATTCCCGCAATTTTTTCAATGTTTCATTCTCATCCAGTTTTTCTTTTCCCCACTTTTCTTACTGTGGCATTCTCATCCAGTTTTTATTTTCTCTCAACATTTTCTATTGCATTCTCATACAGTTTGTTTTACTCAACATTTTCACTGTTGCATTCTTACCCAGATTTTTTTCTCTCAATTTTTCACTGTTGCATTCTCATCTAGGTTTTCTTTCCTTCATTTTTTTCAGTTGCATTCTCATCCGGTGTTTATTTTCCACTCAACTTTTTCACTGTTGCATTCTCATCCAGTTTGTCTTTCCTTCAACTTTTTTCTCTTGCATTCTCCACCAGATTTTTTCCCCTCAAGTTTTTTACTGTAGCATTCTCATACAGGATTTCTTTTCCTCAACTTTTTTCTATTGCATTCTCATCCAGTTTGTCATTCCCTCAAGGTTTTCACTGTCATATTCTCATTCAGGTTTTCTTTGCGTCAACCTTTTTTCTTTTGCATTTTCATCCAGTTTGTTTTTCCCTCAGTATTTTGCTGTTGCATTCTCATCCTCTTTTCCTTTTGCTCAACATTTTATATTCCCACCCAGTTTGTTTTTTCTTCAACATTTGTCTGTTGCATTCTCTTCCAGTTTTTTCTTTCCTTCAACTTTTTCCTGTTGCATTCTCACCTATTTTTTTTCTTTCAACTTTTGAACTGTTGCATTCTTACCCAGATTTTCTTTTTCTCAATTTTTCATTGCTGCATTCTCATCCAGGTTTTCTTTCCCTCAACTCTTTCCTATTGCATTCACATCCATTTTGTCTTTTCTTCAACAATTCCACTATTGCATTCTCATACAGGTATTCTTTCCCACATCTTTTTTCTATTGCATTCTCATCCAGTTTGTCTTTTCCTCAACTATTTTCTCATCCCTCAATATTTTTCTGTTTCATTCTCATCCAGTTTTCCTTTCCCTCTCCTTTTTCACTTTTGCATTCTCAACCATTTTCTGTTTCACTCAACTTTTTTTCTTGCATTCTTGTCCAGGTTTTCTTTCTTTCAATTTTTTTATTGCATTCTCATCAAGTTTTTCTTTCCCTTTACTTTTTTCTGTTGCATTCTCTTCCAGTTTGTCTTTCTCAACAAGTTTTTCTTACCTCCAAATTATTCACTATTGCATTCTCATCCAGGATTTCTTTCCCTTAACTTTTTTTATTGCATTCTCATCCAGTTTGTGTTTTACTCAACTTTTTCACGGTGGCATTTTCATCCAGGTTTTCTTTGACTCAACATTTTTCTCTTGCATTCTCATTCAGTTTGTCTTTCGCTTAACTTTCTTCTTTTGCATTCTCATCCAATTTTTGAAAAGCTATATGAGATGACCGATGTGGAGCTGGTCACCCTAGAATTTGATTATACTGAGGATGAAGCTTGCGACTTTGTGATGCTACTGTTAAAGGAAAACAGATTTCCTGGGCAGAGTTACAGTTCACATGTAGTAATTGATTTAGTAGCCAAGCTAGCCCCACAGAAACAATGTGAACATTGACAGGGAATGAGAAGAAGGAAGGAGAGACCCTGTTAAGATTGTTGTCTTGGTAAAGTTGGTCTCCATATTCAGAATGCAGATCCAATCTAACTGTCCAGTTTCAGCTGTTAAATTATTTTAACCACTCTCTCCAAAATCTTCAGTTATAGGAAGATATGGCTAGAAGGCAAATGCAGGCAAGAATATGGGATGACTAAGAGTGAGGAATCTACTGCATTGCTGTATGGGTGTGAAAAAAGGGGACATGTCAAGTTAAATAATCCTCTAGAACATGAGGATTGGGAAAGAGAAGAGAGGAGAGTTGGTAATTGGAAGGTACATCCCCAATCTGGAATGTCACAGATTGGTATGTTTTGTGTGTAATAGAGAAACCTTTCCATCCAAGGGTTTACCTAAAAAAAATTTAAACTACCAATGGCTGCCACAGTGAATAGGATGGAAAGGAGGGTGGCCCAGGTAAACAAGGTAAGGGTGAAGAAAAATGTGGAAGAATGGTCATATGATGAGAAGGTGTAGAAAAGTAGTGTGTTACAGGTGTGGAAGAAGGGGACACATTAAAAGTTACTTCACATGCAAATATTGAACTTGTGACTGAGAGGGATACGTAATGAGAGAATGCAGGCAGACAATTTGCAATAGTGAAAAAAACGCACATATTTGAACAAATTGTCAAACTAATCAACAGACTGGAGAGAAGGTGACAAGAGTGAGGAAAGGATAGAGTTGCAACAAGAGGAGACAAAGGGAAGGGGACTTATGAGAGATAGTTAAAAAAAGGAAAGATAGCAAAGAGCTAGAGTGTATGAGGTGATGTCTGAAGAGACAATGACGTAAAATTAAGGTTAATGGCAAGAGATTAATGACTTTGATCAACAATGACGCAAATGTATCTATGTTAAGTTCTATCACAATTAAATGATTAATAAAGCCAGGGCCTGACTAAGATCTGCAAGAGCATAAGAAGAATATTGAGAGAGAATACCTCAGCTAGTTAGGAAAAATAGGGTTGTAGTAGCTAATTCAGATGAGTTGAGGAGCATCCAGATGGTTAAAATGAGAATTAAATTACTACCAGTCATAGATGACACTTTGGCCTTTCTGGGAAAGGCCACCTCTTTTTTCATACTTGATTTTAGAGCAGGTTATTGTCCTGTAGCAGTGGATGAAGCAGATAAGGGAAAACAGTGATTGTTTGTTATGCCAGGCCTTTATCAATTCAGGGGCATATTATTTGATATGTTTGGAGCTCTGGAAATGTTCAAACAATTGATGTCAATAGTGCTGAGTGAGTTGGAGAAATTTGCAATGGCTTATATTGATAACATCCTGGTATTTTTTGAAGATTGAGTTTGACTGCTTAATGTATGGGCTAAAGTTAAAGTTGCCAAAATGCCAGTTTCTCAAGGATGAAACCAATAATTTTGGTTTCATCATGAATAAGAATGGAGTAAAACCCAACAGACAGAAGTGATAAGATCCATTTGAGGTGGGGATTATGTATAGTGAAAGATGTTATGGGATTCATAGGAGCTATTGGATAATATAGAAGGATTTATTCTGGGATTCACAAGTATAACCATACCCCTAATAAATCTAATGAAGAAAATGCCCAATTGAAATGGATCACAGTCTCAACATTCATTTGTTGTACTAAAGAAGAAATTAACAGTAGCACCTCTGTTGGCCTAGCTAGACCTAAGAAAGCTAATGACCTTGTACACTAATGCAAGTGATGCCTGCAGTGAGGCTTGCCTTAAACAGCCTTGTCCTGAGCAGGATGGTTTACTAACAGAAGTGATTGAGGAAATTACGATTTACTTATTGTCTCACAAGCTATTCCCAACCCAGCAGAGGTAGCCCATTATTGGGAAGGGGGCTTATGCTCTTGTGTATGCTCTGCAAAAGTTGAATTATTATCTGGATGGGATATAATTTATGATAAAAACAGATCATAAACCATTGCAGTATCTGTTTGAGGTCAATTGAACAAATAAGAAAATCCAGCAGTTGGCATTAAAACACAGTGATCATTACTAGTTATTATTTGGCAGAAGATGAAAATTTGTGTGCAGATTTGCTATCACAAATTCCCAAGACGCTAGAAAAAATGTCATCAACAGTAAAACCAAAGGTAGGCTTACCAAATAAATGTAATCAGTCCTCATAGAGTGAGAGATAGACCAGAATGGAGTGATTCTGAAGAAGATGAGGAAGAGTAAGTTAGTATGTCAAAAGAGTCAATAATCAAAGAATAAAGAACTACGGTCATGCAAGGAAGTGGTAGAAGCTGAAGGGTTAGCAGGAGCAAAAGCTAATAAATATCAAATTCTAGGGGAGTTGCTTTATTATGTATCTAGTTTCTTGCAGTCTAGAAGGAAATATCTGGGTAAAGAATTTCACAACATATTGATTGAACAGCAACAAGATTTTTGTGCAAGCTAGGAGCAGGATATGCAAGATTCAAAAGAAGAGAAATCATAGGATTAATAAGGAAAGACAGGTGGTAAAGCTAAGTATAAAGGATTCAGTATTTTATATGACACAAAGGAAAATAGACTAGAAATATAAAACCCTATTGGAGAATTGGAGAACAGACCTGTCCAGTCACCTTTGATCTGAGGTCAAGTGGCAGAGAAAATAAGGTAGGCATATGCAAATGACCTAAAACTAGCTGAAATGTAAGGGAGTGAAGGGAAAGGACAGTTTGCCAAGCAATATTGGTAAAACCTCAGGCAGAAATAGAGAGATGAAAGACAAATAGAAATATGGCTACCTTCTCATAGTTCACAAGTAAACAGAGGTGTTAGGGCAGAGAATAGTGAAGAGTTCAGAAGATTAAGATCTAGATGACAACTCTCTAGCAGAACTAAGAAGGTAATGATAAAGATCATAGGTCAGAAGGAGATTTAGAATAATGGGATATGGATGATGAGATACTGTTAACTGTTTGGAACAGTATCAGAGAGTGAGTTGAGTAAGAGGAAACTAGAAATGTTAGATGTTAACCAGAAACAGTTCAATTTATAAGAGTATGTCTATATCAACTGTGACTAGAATCGGTTTAGCCAACTGGCTATTGGTTGATAGGAATTGTTCAAGATTTAGAAATGTTTATTAAGCAGTACTTAAAGTTATTAACCCTAAATGACTGATTACATAAGGCATCACTTTATCATTAGAACATGTGAAAGTCTAGCTTGATATGTTTCCTTTGGAACATTGTCTTCAAGAATAGTGATCCCCAAACATCTAAAAGATTTGATACTCAAGAGCCAAGCCAAACTTTCTCACCAGTTAATACTGCCAACTAATCCAGCTGGTAGTCTGTGGTACTACTGCAACAGATCATTAGAGGATCACCTTGATGGAAGGATATAAATTACTAGTATTAGTCTTCCTGTTTGAATTCTAGTTGAATTAGTTGCATTCACTTATGCACAAATACCCTTAATCCATCACTTTTCCTTCCAGTTATGGGTTAAATAGCAGGACAGATTGGGTTCTATAGCCTTGGTTGGCTAGTCAGAAAGTAATAGAAACCTACTGCAGGAAATTCTTCTGTTCAGTCATTCATGTCTTGAAAGAGACATGATCACCCAAGCATATATCCCGTATAGTACTTAACCGACTGACTGACCCTTGTTGGACAGGGAAAGTACTTTTGAAGTATTCACAATAGTAAACCTACCCATTCCCTAATAAGAGATCGAAGAGGAGTAGTGGCAAGATACAAGTTAAAGGCTGAAAACAACTTTCAATATAGCTAGAGCCAGATTCATACTATTCCCTGTCTTCCTGAAGAAGATAGGGAATGTGAAGCAAAAGTACTAAGAGCATGTCAATCTAGGAGCCCAATTTATGGGAGAAGTAGTCATAAGTTATGCATATTTGAGTTGTTTAAAGGAGATATGGAAGTAGAGAAAAAGGAATTGGGGAGATACTGCCACAAGTGGGGAGCTTAACAGATGAAACATGATGAGTGACACTAGCAAAGAAAATGGAATTTTCTAAAGTTTGCAAACAGAAACCAACATGCAAAATTAGGAAAAAAGTCACATTTGTTTACTTATGGAATGTTCTACTTTTGGTGAGTCATTAGCTTTACTCCCTTATTACCAAGTGGAGGAAGAATATGTAACTAGGGGCTCTTTTCTATACCTAGTGAGTCCCAGGCAGGAAGTTATTCGTCCTCATGGTTCTCCCCTGCTTGCTCAACCACTATCACCCACCAGAATCACTTCTTCCGGCTTTATTAGAACTACATGTTGGACCATAACAGGCACCTTTTTGCCTCTGCTTGTAATGAGTGCAAAAAGACACTTAATGAAGCTAAGCTGCTGTTTGCTGACAGAATAAAGCAGTGTACAGCATCCCATAAGTTCAGCTCCAAAGACTACCGGCAGCTCTGTAAAAGTGTACTAGATAACAGTAATCCCACCTCTAATCAATGAATACGAGATCCTCACATCTTCAGTGGACAAGACCAAGTGCTTTGCTCACAGATTTTCCACCAACTCGATACTGGATTCGTCTGGAGTATCTGTACACAACTTCCCACCTAGAACTGAGGCCCAACTGAATGACATCCACATTAGCACACCACTGGTTTCTAACATAATTTTTTAAGCTTGACCCCCATAAAGCAAGCGGACATTACAGAATCCCAATCATTGTCCTGAAGAAATGTGCCCCTGAACTCTCTTCTGTTCTCTCCAAACTTTATAACTATTGCCTCTCTACTTCTTGCTTTTCTGCCTGCTAGAAATCCTCCTCTGTGGTTCCTATATTTAAGAATTCTGGAAAACAATCAAACTCCTCTAATTATCACCCTATTAACCTCCTACTGATTTTTGGCAAAGTGTTCAACACAGGTCTACTGCTGATATGCTAACGACCATCACTGAGTATATATACCAGGCTCTCAATAAGAATGTCAAAGCTCGAGCTGTTGTCCTGGATATCTCCAAAGCATTTGAGAGAGTCTGGCATGCTGGCCTTCTATACAAACTAAATGGCTATGGTATAACTGGGCAAATCCAGTCATTCCTTTCAAATCACATAATGAAGGTAGTAATGCCTCCTACTATCATACTACTATCATACGTACATGTGTATCCCTCAAGGCTCTATTCTAGGTCCTGCACTTTTTCTGATCTTCATCAACGATCTCCCTGATGTAATCAGATCCCAAGTAGGCATCTACATTGATGACACCACAATTTACTCTCGCCTCAGTCAAAAATCCACTGAGGCTGACAAAGTGAACCTAGTTGCAGAGCTTGAAAAGGACCTCCAATCTGTGGTGAACTGGGGTAAGAAATGTCTCGTGAATTTTAATGCTTCCAAAATGAAGCTGCTATCTGTTAACCACCACAGACAATCGCTCATATCCTCCATTAGAATGGATCAGACTAGGCGCCCTGAAAGCAAAGCACTGCACCTCCTTGGCCTAACTCTTTCACCAGACCTCAAGTGGCATGACAAACTCATAGCTAAATCTGCTGCTAGGAAGGTCGGTTCACTGTGTAGAGCCACAAAGTTTTTCCCATCTGAATCCATCCTGCACATCTATAAATCTACCATCTGCCCGTGTACTGAATACTGCTGCTACAGCTGGTTGGGTGCTTCTGCTATTCACCTGGGGGTTCTTGACAAAATCCAATGGAAAATCTGCAATTTGATCGATCTCAACTTGGTATCTCAGCTGCAGTCAATTTCTCACCAGCGTAATGTGGCTTCCCTATGTCTCTTCTACAAATACTTTCATGGCTTCTGCTGCAGTGAGCTTAGCTCACTGGTGCCCCCACTGCATGAATTTACTTGATCTACTAGACTAGCAACTAGATCCCATCCATTTACAGTGAAACCAATAAAATGTAACCACAACTTCTACTCTATCAGCTTCTTTTCTCACAATTTCCACCTGTGGAATTCCCTTCCATACACTTGCTTCCCTGACAACTACAATCTCCAAGAATTTAAATGTAACGTCAATAGTCATCTTTTATCTCTCTGACCTGCATCCTTTCCCTCATATTCTTTTCTTCATCCACTCTTATCACACCAGTATTCCCATCCTTCTCTTACCCATTCTCTGACACCCACTATAATTTGTTCCTCATTCTCATCACTTTCTTCCTATGTAATTCCCTGCACATCAGTGGCAGTAAGACTGCCTTGTTTGTGGTGAAATGATTTAAAAAAAAGTGTCAACTAATAATTGAACCAGCTTGTAAGATACTCTGATTGGAGAGTTTCTTAAAGTTAGGGCTTTTGAGATCCCCAAAATGTTAGGCCTGGAAAAAAAAAAATTAACCAACAACAATTAGTGGATAAATGAAGAACTATATCAGGAAGATCCACCAGTAATAGCCTGGAACTATGATCATGGTAGTTGTAATAGCTCTGGCAGTTTTAATAATTAAATTCAGAAAAAGGAAAAACTGAAAAAAAGAGAACCTTAGTTGTACATAGTGTCATGGGGAAGAAGAAGCTGAGGATGATGGAGACCTTCTTATATGTTGAAAATGGTGAAGAATCAAGAATTTACAAGCAGACTGACCTCACCTGCAATGCAGAAATCAAATTTCTAATAAAATTGCATGAATTAGAAAGAAATTAGTATGTATTGTCACAAAAATAAATTGAAATTGCAATAATTATCTCATTCTTCCATTTAGTTACAATAGAATTTTTTTAAAAATTTGGCTAAGCAGTTACCTTTTCCCTCTTACTTACCGCTACTAACCCAATGGTCAAGCTACATACCTCCCACTACCATAGAAGAAATTACTACTAAGATTCCGCTAGTTTAACCCTATAATAACCAATATTTCCACATCCCTTCCTTTACTAGACCAAGCCTCCGGCATTAGAACTTTTCCTCATTCTTTGTTTAAATGGGGTTGACAATGCATGTCTTAAACTGACATGTTGAAAATGGCTATTTCATCTCTAAATTTTATCTGAATTTACAGATAAATAAATAAATATATATATATATTTTCATGAACAATGAAGAATGAAAAAATATTTTTATTTTATTTGTTTTAGGAATGATTCAGAGAATGAGTATTTTGAGAAAATGTGACCACCATAAACCACACTTAACAGCAATGAAGTCAAGTATATCTTGATATGGTATATTGAGCAAAGTGAGAATGCACATGCACACGGAGAGACTATTAATTGGATGATAATTGATGAAATTCTCATGAAAGTGAATGGTGGAGAAGAAAACTGAAAACTGGAATGCGTTTTAAAATAATAAAATGAAATTAAGATCAGTTCCAAGGAGAATCAAACACAAATTTAACAACATGGAATTCAGTAAGGTCCTCACGTTAACACTCCCAATCCTCACGTTAATAAGAATGTGACAATACGTCATCTGATTTGTGGGATCCTGAGAGAATAGAAGAAATAGAAATTTACAGTACCTTATCAGTAGAGAAAATGTGTGATCAACAAAAATAATAGTCTAGATTATTATGGAAAAAGAACCAAGGAACATCTAATTTATGTAGAATGGTTGCGTCAACCACCAAGAAAAAATATCCTTACAAAACTGTAGCAATGTTGTATGTTTCATTAAAGGAATTCTTTTTTCCAGCCTTAGCTTCAACAAGTGCCTGAGTGACAGAGAGAGAGAGCTCCCCCACCTCGGTGGAATTATTGATCAACAGTTCTAAAAGATTGAGTACTAATTAGTTGGGTAGAAGTGATTCCAGAGTAATACCAGAAATAAGCTTTTTTTCATTATAATTATTTCTGGGGATGAGTTATTAGTTAATTAAGTGTAATAATTCCAAAGTAATACCAGAAATAAGCTTTTTTTTTTATTATAATTACCTCTGGGGTTGATTTGTTAGTTAATTAAGTGTAATAATTTCGGAGTGTTTAGCGTTAAGTAAAGTTTATGATAAAAGGTGATTCCGTAAAAAGCATGATAAATGGCGAATCGGATTTCTTGGGGGGGGTCTGAAAGACCAAAACCAGCCAATTCCGCAGAAGAGATAGGTGGTTTTAGCAAGACTCAAAATGGAAATTGTCTGCAAAAATCCAAATTCATTTTTAGTACCACTTAAAAAATGGTCACCCGCAGAGATTCGGAGATTAGGCAAACATGTATGGTGGTCAAGGCAATTTCCATATAAAAATTAGTGGGCGGCGCCTATCATTGTTTAGCCTCACCTTGCTCTATATAAGCGGTCTGCACGCTGGAGTAGAGCGAATGATCATAGATCGGCAGTTGGGCACAGGTCAGCAGAGATTGCAAGAGACGAAAGAGTCCGACAAGATATCAGGAGAACGCGGTAAAAATGGTTAGGTGGATCAGCTGGTCTAGTCTGTGGTTGTCAGGTATCAAAAAGTACGAGCCGATCTAAGAGACAGATAAAGCCCGTACAAATCTAAGTAACTCTGTCAACAAAGCCAAGGAGAAAAACTGCTATGTATTGTGAATAGACAAAGAGAAACTGCTATGTATTGTGAATAGACGAAGAGCCACAAAATTACCTCCCTTAGATCAGTTGGAATTATATCTGACTAAATGCATCTTTCTCTCTCTGTTACCGACCCAAACAAGTGAATCCTGTTCAAAAAACTTTGTATTCGTGTGATTTCTTTGTTAGTGACATAAAAGCAGTAGTCTTAAAAGACTCTTTGTACAGAAACTGAAATTATTACTTATATTTATATTTCATTGTCCTTGCGGTTGCGACAAGGACTTATTTTGCATATATTGATTTTGCAAATATTGATTTCTTTTAGTGTATGGATCCAGCCATCTCATCCTTTACCATCGGACAGTCCTGAGGGACCCAGAAACTGCTGTTTGGGTCAAAAAATTCCCAACGTGGCAAATAGTGGTGGTTCCTTCAGCTCATCAGAGGAGTACGGAATGGTTCTAAATTTTAACGGCCAGAACCACCACAGAGACCGGACATGAGCTGCCGGTGGCAAGGATTCCTACGTTAGAATTGATGTCTTGTGCCAGGATTCCGACCCATGGGTTTGCCAGATACGCGGAGAGACAGGAGCACAATTCCTTGTCCGAAGAAAAAAAAAAGAAAAGAAAAGAGGGACTAAAAACTAAGTGTGACCAAAAAGACTGTAGTTACAAACTATTGGTTAGAAAGGTTTGGAAAAAAAGAGAGAACAAGAAAATATAAAGCAGAGAAAGGTAAGTCACCTTTTCGGCCCTCGGTTCACTTGTCGTGCGCAAATCTGCCAGTGTACAGTTGTTGAGTTCGATTTCTTCAACATTGCATGCTGTTGAAGTGTTGATATTGTGTGAGGCGAGTTTTCCTTTTCTGTTGTCTCTTATAGAATAAGAAGAAGGCAGTTGTGATTAGGCTGAGTGTAGCGGTTTTGGATATCACAGACTACCAGGAAGAGGTGGGAGTCCCCAAAATTATGATGGGATTCCGCAGACTGATCAGAGGCATGAGACTGCCTTCATTTTGGGACGACCCAACGAAGCTGCAGGAATAGATACTGTCTATCCAAAAGAAACAAGTCATATATGGCCTGTCAGACCGGGAGACGGTCCTGCTGGTATATGAAGCAGCGGTCGGCCCAATGTCCAAATATGTCGGAAAGCTTTATAGGGATAACCCTGCCCTAACTTGGACAGAGCTGAAGTCTGCCCCTGGTTCGACAGTACGCCAGTGAGCGCACGACTGGGAAACTGTTTAGAAACTGGCAGGGAGATAAGGAAACCATGGAGGGTCTGGAAGAGAGAATAGCGGGCTTAGTGGTACTGGCGTTCCCGGAAATGGCGACCTGAAACAGTGGTCTAATACAGGCCCTGTTAGTCGACGTGTACATGGATACGTTGAGTGACAGAGAGTTACAGGGTGACGTCCTGAAGGAAGAACCAAGCACCCTGGCTGCGGCCACTGAAGCAGCTTGCAACAGTGAATGACTTTGGGGCAGAATAAGGGGGAGCATAGCCAGGGACTCGGAAGAAAAAGTAGAGGAAAATTGGGAATGGGAGACAGATCCGAATAAACGAGAATGGGACTTGTAGGCCAGTATGGGCTAGTGTACAGGACATGTAAATACGCTGGGCACAGGACTTGAAATTATCCAATTATGGAAGAGACCCCATGTCTCTGGGATCGAACTGCACAACTTATGAGTTCAAGCACAAGGCTCGGTGGTATACAGCAAAGGGAGATCGTAAACTGGAGATAAAGCGAGTTAATACGATGGTGCCCCCCCACTGAGAGGGAAAAGGGTTCAGGAAACGCCGATGGGTCACCAGTGGAAAAATAAGAGGCAGGGTGGCCCCAGTACAGGTAAGACCTCTGAGATGTTGGACATGTGGAGTGGTTGGTCATTTTTCGGCCAATTTTCAGCAGAGAAGATGCTGCTATTGTGGGAGAGTAGGCCACATGAGGCAAACCTGCCTCCACAGGGGAAGGAATTCCTCAAGATGAACAGTTCAGAATAAAACTGAACTGAAGGGACAGAGGGGTAGAGCGAAATGGCGCTACCAGCCAGAGGGTTGCCCAGACGAGAAATGGTACCTCGAAGAAATAAAGAACCCCCGTTGCTGGCCCCTGCCTCTCGGGACCTGATTTCACCTGCAATGTCTTACTGGGAGGCATGAAGGTTAGGGCTCTGGTTGATACTGGAGCATCAGTATCACTGGTTAGTTAGACAGAGAGAAGGGAAAAATTGAGGCCAGTAGATTTATCCATGAGCCAGGCTGATAGCAGTAGAGTGAGAATAGAGGGCATGACATGGCTGCTGTTTCAATTAGCAGGGACTAGAGGTGTGTGTATTTGTATCTTCTCGGAGTGTAGTTGGTAGACGAATTAATGACCACTTGGATCCGTTCTCCCAGGTGCTTCACGTAGAACCCGGAACACTGCTTTACTCGGGACTCCGTTTCCTGCGCACTGAAAACAAAACGTTGTCTCCTGAACACTGGTGTAGCCTTCACAAATCGCCAACACCAAACAATATTTATTCATGTATAAAAATACACAATTTGTGGCACAAAGCCGAAAACAGTAAGGGGTAGAGGGTGGTATTCAGTTAACTATACTATACCTAGCTAAACACTATCATGACCTATTCACTCATTACAATTTGCTCAATCACCAAAAGAACCCATCCATCACCTCCCAATCCTTCATACACCATAATACCATATATTTACGAGGGGCACCTAAAAACGGAGGAAAAAACCCATGACAATAAAAATGTGTTTATGTACAATATAATGCATAAATTAAAAAGTTTAATGAAGAATGAAATGATGGGAGGGGGGATGAACCCACAAAACAAACTGAAAATACAACAAATTTTGAACTAAAATAATAAACAATGTTAGTAAGACCTGTCCATCCCAGAAAAAAGAGTAGCCGCTCTATTCCGCCAAACGGTGAAATCAAGAAGCACACTCGCTAAGGGAGTGGGGAGGGGGTAAAAAATTAATGGAATGGGACAATAAAAGGCTGAACCAGCTGAGATAAAAAGGAGGCCAAAACAAACAGGGGAGGTTGGGAATCTCGACTTGGGTCATAACAAAAGAGAAAACCAGGTACAGGCTATGAACACATTCATTCACTTTAACTAGGTACACAAAAGAGAGCTACTTTAACCAGGGGAGGGTTCCACAGGAATCCACCCCGATGTAACCAACAGATCTAAAAGAGAAAATCAAGACTAGCCCTGTTCACGCGAACCAGGCTCGCCACATTTACCCACCTTTTGTTGAAGTCTGTCGAAGTCAAATGTTTCCAATCAGTTCTAATCCTTATTTTGAGCATCAGCTCAAAATATCGGATCAGATCTTGATGTGAAAGACGCTGACCTCGCAAGACTTCCTCCGTTTGCGTCATCCAAATCACCATTCGAGCCGTGGCTAACAGCGACAGAAACACCATACACTTCATCCCAGAAAACGGGGGCAACACACCGTCGCAGGCGAATGCATGATCAATGAGCACAAGCTCTCGCGGCGCGATACAAGCAGTCAACTCACCGACCCGGTCCCATAGAGGGCGAACCCGCGAACAATGGTAGAAGGCGTGCGAAGCCGTTTCTTCCAAGCCAAGGTCACAGCATTCACAATCTGGCAAATCCGCCAGGCCCCATATGAAAGCCTTGTCATTGAGAAGCAACCGATTTCGAGCCAATCGCCAGGTGAGTGAAAACTCAGAGTTGCTGAGATAATCACTACCTGGCACCCAAGACCAGAACGAGAGAAACTCATCCTCCGACAAGCGTAGCACATCACATAATGAATCCTTCGCGATGCCCTCCACTAAGCCATGATAGAAGACTCTCCTAGGCCGTGAAATGTCACTGGACTGTGGAATCGCCCGCATGGCCGCCAGACATTTGAGGAGAAAACTCGATCGCCCTTGAGGCTTATGGCACTGCCTCGAGATGGGGGGAGTGATAGTAAGTCTAGGGAACATGTCCCTCACAATCCCCCTCAGCAATGAGTCTTCCAAAATCGCTCGCCTGAGAAAAACCAACCTTGACGCAACCTTATGGCTCATCAGGTATGGCATTCCCAGACCCCCATGACACGGATGTTGTGAACAGACACGTTTGTCGACGTAGTGTTTGCGTCCTCTCCACAGGATGGAGAATAGCAAACGCTCGATCGCCTCCCTACGCTCTTTACAAAGTGGAAGTACTGACAACCAGTAAAGGATAATGGGAAAGACGTATGTAGCACACGCCTCAGCCAAACCCTTTAAGGACAACCTCTTTCGACGCCAAGTCTTGCCCGACACGTCTACCTTTGCCAGTACTTCCAACCAAATTTTCTCCAACTGTAGGTCGGGCCCAAACCACACTCCAAGAATGCAGACCAGGCCGTCCGTCCAGTCGAAGGGCCCCGGGAGGGTAACACCCTTCCAGGCACCTAACCGTAAGCCAGACGACTTGTTGCGGTTAATCTTGGCCCCAGTCACCTGTTTGTACCATTCAAGCGCCTTCTGTACCACCTTGATGTCACTCCGGGAGTACACGAAATTAGTGACGTCATCGGCTTACGTGGAAACCCTGGCTCAAACACCACCAGGGACAGCGATTCCACATAGGGCCAGACTGCACGCCCTGTCCCTTAGCTGGAGGGGCTCCAACGCCAAAGCATAAAGTAGGGGCGACAGTGGACAACCCAATCAGACCGACCTAGACAGCGCCAGAACGCCCGACAACTTTCCATTCACCTGTACCACAGCCGTGCATGATTGATACAGGAGGCTAATCCAGCGGCGGAAGTTGGTTTTGAATCCAGCTGCCTGCAGGACAGGCGCCAGGTAACTATGATCATCCTTATCAAATGCCTTGGACTGATCTAAATTGATCAGCGCAGCTTGTTCGTCGTCTTTTATCCCCTCTATGATCGTACGTATCAGATGCAGGTTGCTCTCAACTGTTCAGCCATTCACAGCATAAGTCTGCTCAGAGACTTGGCAGCTAATTGCAAACGATTTTGCAAGATCTTGGCCGAAATCTTTAACTCTGTATTTAGCAGAGTTATGGGCCGGAAACCCTCTAGCAACTTCCCAATATCCTTGCCTTTGCTCAACAGCGTGATCACAACTCTGGTGAACCAGTTTGGGATGGACCCCTGCCGGAGCCAGTTGTTGAACACGACAATCAAAATCATGACAAAGATGTGCGACAGCCCCAAGTACAATTCATAGGGTAAACCATCGAGACCCGGCGATTTGCCTCTGCCGACCTTCTTCAAAGCCGCGTAGACTTTGCCCTCCGTAATCTCTCCCTCACAGCTAGCTGCATCAGCCGGCAAAACCGGGGAAAGTTAGCCAAATAGCTACGAAACTCCTCATCACGGAGACCAGGATCCTTGGTAAACAGGATCTCGAAATGCCGCCGAAACGCCTCACACGTCGTCAGTCGACCGAAGAGTATGCCCCTCCGGGTTGCGAACCTCTCGAATGTACCGGTCGCCGCCTCGGCAAATCTCTTCCTTGCGCAGTTCTGCGCCCATGTTCACAGCTTCAGAAGACATCTTGCTTAACCTATGTCTAACTACCTGGCCCATATAACGATCGCTATTCGACCGCACCATGGCCTTCTTAGCTATGGCTATCTCTAGTGGATCCCCACCAGCCACCGCCCGGGAGTAATTAGCTCTAAGTGTTTTCACTTTGTCAGCCTTATCTCGTTTGAACCGTTTGCTGAACTTGGTGGTGAAAGACCTAATACTATTCTTAAGGTTCTCCCACCACTTATTCCCGATGACTCCCCCAGTTAACACCCGCTGCACGTTGAACTTTCATTAACCAGCCATTCTACCCCTATTTTTTAAATTTACCCGTGCACAAACAAGTTTATGGTCCAAGTAACCTAACTAGTGGAATGTGGGACAATCTGAAAGATCTATGTCGGCTTCACGAACTAACATTCTATCAAGGTAGCTAGCTACCTTGGTAGAACGCCAACTATTAGCCCACATCCACATTCTCCCACCCTTGTGATCGACCTGGTATTTATCGACATGACCGAAATCTTCGATAAGATCAACCAAGCTACGATCACATGCCTTCCCGCTAGCTCCCCGCCCTCTATCCCACTTGGGGTCCAGGATGGCATTCCAGTCCCCCACTAAGTCAATTCGCGTTGAATCCACAAGGAAGGGTTCCAACTGCCAAAAAGAGACGCGCTCCTCCCGGTCGTTGGGCGCATAAACTGCAACCAGTCGAAACACATTGCTTTTCACTGCAATATCGGCCACGATCAGCCGGCCCTCAGCACCGGCATTGACAAGATCCACCTTCGCGTCCAGGGTATGCTTAACCAGCAAAGAAACTCCTCTGACCAGCCGGTACTCATATGCTGAATAGACGACAAAGTCGTTAGACAGCACACAGGCATCAGCCTTGAAAACAAAGTGAGTCTCTTGGATCGCGGTGCTATCCACACCGAAGGACAAGAGGCCCTGAAGCAGGCGGGCAGTCTTACTCCGATCCCTCAGGCCCTTCACGTTCATACTGGCTGACTTAATTGACACCTTTTAAACCTGAAACAAGAAAGCAGAAAAATTACTCCTGGTCACATACAGGACGGAAATCCGTGGCAGTAGGGACCCCAACGGATTGTCCTAGGCTTCCAGTACCAATATTGGACGTAATCCGTCCGTATAGGACAGTACCGCCGACATCCGTGGGGGAACGTTTATTTTACAGACCTATACAATGAGGGGTAGAGGATGACAGGGACCCTCCCGGCACAAAATTTGGTTAAATTTTAAATAATTAGTGCCCATTTGGGCTATCTTTAATTTTGGAAACTCATCAATAGTAACAAGTCCCACACCTTCAGATTTCCTCTATTTCTTACGAGTGTTAACACTCCCGGGGCTTGCAGGAAATTAGTTGGGTCCTCAACCGATTTTCCGTCAATCGAGGTCAGTTTAGGAGGGTTCTTTTCTTAACCACTTCCGGGATAACAATAAGCTCATTTTCGGAAATAAATTCCTTAAATTTCTCCTGCACTTTTTTATAATAACTTGCGTCCTTTTCTTCCGGCACGTTGTTCCAAACTGACGGTGAAAATAGATCTGGGAACAAGACAGAGATTAGCGAATTAAGGGATGAGGACATAACAGTCCCTGAAGGTTATAAAAGGGAATTAAGGGATTTGCTAGGTAGAAATTGGGAGGTAATAGCAATGATGGATAAGGAGTCCCTATTATAGAATAGTGGAACAGACAGGCCCAGTATCCTTTGTGATATGGGATCAACTAACAGGGAAAATGAAAAGAGTACACACAAACGACATAGTTAGCTGAAATAGAAGAATGGGAAGGAGGCGGCATGAAGACAAAACAGAAAGAACTGAGGAGGACCACACTGGTGGAACCAGAACTACTAGGATCTAATAGTGAAGCTAGCAAGGAGGTCGAAATTAGTCTCACTACCCTTCAAAAGCTGAGGGAGATAACTCGAACCCCGGTTGGACACCCTGAGGGAGAGAATACTAAACCTTAGTGATAGCGGAAAAGACAGATCGAGCAATTGGAATTCTGATGATGAGATTTTGTCAGCTCAATTACGTAATCAATGGCAGCCTGAGCAAGTGCCTGATAATGAGGAGGGGTTGCCATTGAAGTTGCAATTATGTGGAGCAACGCCCATAGAGTAGACTGATCAAATAGGAAGTCTGTGCAGAGGTTGTGTTGGACGAGTGGCAGTCTGGAGTTGATTGTGCAGCTGTTGTCAGCGTTACGCAGGCTGCATGGAGGGGCCCCTGCATGGACTCGGCACTGGCAGTGGTGTGGGTTGGTCCTAGGATGTGTCACTCCACAATGCAACCATCTGACAGAAAATATAGATATGTAAGATAGACTGTTCTCTCCGTCTCTTTCAGACATGAACGAGGGAAGGCCCTGGGCGCTGGTGATGTTGATTTTGGCTGCTAATGCCTGGGAGCACAGTGAAAATACTGTGTTTAAGAAGATGAGTGAGGTGATCATCACTAGATCAAAGTGGTTAATCACATTAGTGATAGATTTACAGCTGTATGAATTGCTACTAACCCAGTTAAGGGTTGGGCTAGATAAATTAGAGGCAGCCAGGGAGTCGCCGGGGAGTATTTACAAGGTCCAGACTACCCCCGTGTGTTATACTCCTTAACTAGGAGTCCCTAGTGCTTGAAAGACAGTGGAAGGAGATGAGCAATTACTTAAAGGGAATTAAGTTATTGAGAACTAGACAAAAGAGGGCAGTGTTACCTGTAATAGGTAAGGAATTAGGTGTGTTATTTAGTACAGTGTCTGAAGATGAGATAAGATTAATCAAGAGGAAGTTAACTTCTTCTTGATCAATCTTATCTCATCTTCCTCTTGATCATCAGGTATCAGCAATTGATTGCTACCACCTGGAGCATCAGGTGGCAGCAATTGATGGCCCAGGTAGTAAAGGAAAGCATATCGATACTTAATGTTACTAGGTTGGAAGTGGCTAACAACAGAGAGTGTGTTAATTGACTAATTGCACACCTACATGATCTGAGGCAAGAGCTGGAGAATGTAATGACAACTATAACAACTGAGTATCAGGAGCTGGAGGGGTTCTTGCTAAAGTATCTCCAGTTGTTAGCTATAGTGAATATTATTGAGCATTATAGTGCCTTGGGATATGTTACCCTGTTAGAAAGAAGTAAATTGCTGGTACTAGTGTCAGTTCCCCTATTCAACCAAGACAGCACTTTTGAAGTTTGCCAGGTATTAAATCTTCCCCTTCCTTATCCAAAACCAACCCCAAGGTTAGAGGCAGTGGCTAGGTACAAAGTAGAGACAGGATTTCTTGCTCTAAACATAGCCAGGACAAAATTTATGTTGCTGACAAGGGAGAAAGCACAGGGGTGCAAGACTAATGCTCTGGGCACTTGTGCATCCGCAAGTCCCATTTATGTGACAGGTAGCTATAAACTGTGTGTGATAGAATTATTTAGAAAAAATAAGAAAGGAATTGCCAGGTAAAGATACTGACTGGTGTAATGTTACCCACAGCTGTTAGCATTGCAGAAGGGATCTGGGCAGTGGCCACTCAGGGTGAAATGGAGCTCTCTAAGGTCTGCGAGAACAAGGTGACAACAACAATGAGAGTTATCCCCCCTTGACCATTTTAGCTTTGGCCCTGGCCGTGGTGCACACAGACCGACCTTATCCTTTCCCCCCTACTATCAAGCAGAAGAGAGGTTCGAGGGGAATGAGGCGTTGTTGATATTGGTAGGATCAAATGAAACTGAATGGGCTGAATTATGGGATCCAATTATGAAACAGTTTCCTCAGTTTTCACTGCTGTGAGAGAATTAGAACCCGTAAAAAGGCGAAAGAGGCCTGCTCTGAAGGCCCGGCCCAGTCATAAGACAAAATTGTGAAAAAAAATATAATAAAATAAAAGGGAATAAATAAGTAGGTTGAATTATTAATCAACAGTTCTAAAGGATTGAGATGAAAGTACTAATTAGTTGGGTAGAAGGGATTCTGGAGTAATACCAGAAATAAGCCTTTTTTTTATTATAATTATTTCTGGGGTTGAGTTGTTAGTTAATTAAGTGTAATAATTCCAAAGTAATACCAGAAAGAAGCTTTTTTTTTATTATAATTATTTCTGGGGTCGAGTTGTTAGTTAAGTAAGTGTAATAATTAAGTGTAATAATTCCAGAGTGATTAGCGGACAGGTCCATTAATTAAAGTTTATGATAAATGGTGATTCCTTAAAAAGTTTGATAAATGGCGAATCAGATTTCTTGGGTGCTCTGAAGGATGAAATCCGGCCAAGTCTGCAGGCAAGATAAGTGGTTTTGGCAAGACTCAAGTGGAAATTGTCTGTGAAAGGCCACGGGAACTCCAAATTCATTTTTAGTACCACTTGAGAAATAGTCTCCCGCAGAGATTCAGAGATTAGGTGAACATGCATGGTGGTCAAGGCGATTTCCATATTAAAATTAACGGGTGGTGCCTAAACATTGTTTAGCCCACTTTATATAAGCGGTCTGCATGCTGGAGTAGAGCAAATAGGCATAGATCGGCAGTTGGGCACTGGTCAGCAGAGATCGCAAGAGACGAAAGAGTCCGACGAGAGATTGGCAGAATGCGGCAAAAACAATTGGGTGAATCGGCTGGTCTAGTCTGTGGTTGTCAGGTATCAAGAAGTCCGATCCACTCCAAGAGACAGATAAAACCCATAAGAATCTAACTCAACAAAGCTAAGGAAAGAAACTGCTATGTATTGTGAATAGACGAAGAACCACGAAATTACCTCCCTTAGATCAGTTGGAGTTATATCAGACTGAATACGTCTCTCTCTCTCTGTTACTTTCTGATCCAAACGAGTGAATTCTGTTCAAAAACTTTGTATTCGTGTAATTTCTTTGGTAGCGACATGAAAGCAGTTGTCTTAAAAGACTTTTTGTACAGGAACTGAAAGTGTTGCTTATATTTCTTTTTCTTTATGTGCTTGTGGTTGCGACAAGGACTTATTTTGCACAAATATTGATTTCTTTCAGTGTAGGGATCTAGCCATCTCATCCTTTACCATCAGATTGTCCTGAGGAACCCGGAAACTGCTGTTCGAATCAAAAAATTCACAATGTGGCAAATAGTGGTGGTTCCTTCAGCTCACTGGAGGAGTACTGAGTGTTTCTAAATTTTAACGGCCAGAACCACCATAGAGACAGGACATAGCTGCTGGCGACAAGGATTCCCACTTTAAACCTAGACAAAAGTTTACCATTTCTAGATGAGTCCTGGTTACTACACCAATTTTGATATGTGCAGAAAAGTAGTGAACAGGAACACATATGAGGGAGTGATAGCTGGAGTTGCCTTTCCTCGAGTTCTCTTCACGTCCTGAGCTTGTCTGCTCTGTCCTCTGTCTATCCACCTGGGAAAATTCGGTCTTACATATAAGTTCATACTCTGTTGAGCTTCACCCAATTATGTCATTCCTGTGCAGGCCTAATCACCAATAGTTGTCTTTGGCCAGTTGGATTTTAATGTAAACATTATCGTTTATTTCATTGTGCAAATTTTTTCCAACTTTTACATGCTGATACAAATGCCTGAAAACATATTTCTGTATTCATTGTTTTATAATCCAAAATAATTTAATGAAAATTATATTCGCTTCTGACCAAAAAATTTAATCATTGTTTATATTTTATGACTTTGAAAACTAGCATTGTTTTCACAATACACTGCTTATTTTTGTGTTTGCATTTCAGCTTTGACTGAAATCATTGTGTGTTCTTTGTCGCTTTTGACAGGAATAAATTCTTCTCAAGTTCAGTTCTGTTGGTCCCCAGAATATATAAGACATTGCCATAGAAGGGATTGCATAATCTTGTGACATGAATCACATAATCTTTGATTCAAGTAACAAAATTCTATCCATATTACACAATGTATATAAGGAATTTACTCTAGACTTGACCATCCATCCCAATATTTTAATATTTTAGAAAACCCAAATTAACCCTATCAAGACAACACACCAGCCTGCAACTGAGGAGACAAAAGAAAGTAAGGTAGTTATTATACAACCAAACTAAGAGAGCTAGCAACTCATAACTGAGTGGAAAAAGAGGAGTGGAGACAGAGCTCGAAGCAAGGAATGGGGAGGAGTTCTGTGAGTTGAAAAGTGATAGGTGTGTTGATGGACATGTCAACAATTATAAGAGGTTGTCTGTCAGTAGGTGGCTTACAGTTTGCCCTATATAGTCATCTTCACACTGATTATATAGGGCAAACTGCTCAGCAGTTAAAGAAGAGAATGAATCAATCTGTGCCAAGTTTTATATGTAAAGGCCAATTTAATAATTTACATTAATCCATCCAGGTGTGTGATAACAGAATATTTAATAAATGTCATTGTGCAGTTTTCTTTCATGAGGATATGCTTTTAGTTTTAAGCCAGTTACATTCAGACTTTCATTAATATTTACAATCTTTTCTTTGTAAACTGAGGTAATGACTGTTAGGTCTTAATGTTAGGTCTGTTATATATATATGATTATATTGATATACTCTTAATATATGTGTATATTCTGTCCTCAAATTTTTTCTCTCCTTTTAGTAATGGTATACATTTTATTTCCTTGATCAAGTCCAGAAGAGAAGAAGAATGAAAAGCTATTAGGTTTTTTTTTCCTTTTTAATTTTCCATTCACAGGAATTATACCTTTTTTACTTTTTACTTAGATAAAATGTTTTATGACCATTATAAAATATTGTACACCTAGAAAAATCTTTAAATATAAGTTCAATTTTTTTTCTATGTGAATTAAAATACATTGTTCAACAATTGGTCATCTCTGTAATACACTATTTTTTCAAATGTTTCATTTTTTCTTTTTGTTTTCAACTCATACCACAAATTAATGCTGATTTATTGTCACTGAACTTTTGTGCAAAATACATAAAAAATTCATGTTACTAATTTTTTTGGTGGTCTAGTAGAAATACAGCTTTTAATTTAAATGACTTTGTTATAAGATGAATACAATGTTTGTCTAAAGTAAAAAAACAAAAAACAGATGAGTTTGAATAATAGATGGAAATTAATGCTTAAAGCATTTATTTACAATTATCTTTACTAGAAATACTCATGAAAATTTCTGTTTTCTTATTTGAACTTATTAATTAATGACTGAATATGATCTACAACAGTAAAATATCTGTAGAAATTCTATGACATTGTTAATTATTTGAGCTTAACAACTTTAACAAAATATTTCAATAACAATCATAAATAAGAATGCTGATTGATATTTAATGAAGTAAGGGAGTAAATATGAAAAAAAATTAAAATTGACAATTTTTTCCATTTCACTAAAACAGATGTTAAACACTTCTAGCTTCCATTTTTCTTTTCCTCACAGAAACCAAGTAGTGTCCCTGATATGTATTTATTTATATTTCTGGAATGAGGTATTGTAATTATTTACACTATTTATATTGCCCAGATTTTGTTGCCATATTCATGACATTTCAACTGTTGTATGCTCCGACCTTCTTCAGGTAATTGGAATTTCAAACTGAACTATTTCATTTACTGATCTTCTTTTTGTGTTTTTCTATTTACACAAAATAGAATAGTCCATTATTTATGAGATATTGGCATAGCATAATATATGCATGAGATACATAGCTAAATGAGAGACAGAGTTATACTAGGTGTTCCCACAGTACACAAACTATTGTTTTATTTCTTTTTGTTCCCTTTTTAGTTTAGTTACTTTTTAGGTTATTCACCCTTTTTTGACCACTTCCTGTTATCCCTTAACACAAATGGTTCAGCAAAGCATGTGCCCAAACCCACAGTTCTTATTTTTCTCATTCTGGTAAATCTACGATATGTATCTTATCTTTTCTCTTTACTGTGGCGAACATGAGTCAGCACAGATGCAAGAGTTGTATGTGGGCAAGTTTGTCAACACCAGTTACATCCGTGTTTTTTCTCCTGTTGGCAGCAAGACATTTTGACATGTTTAGCTAGTTACAGATCTCTCTGCAACTGGACAAGATCATGTCAATAAAAGATGGTGGAACACATAACCTTTGACAAGACAGAGTGTCTTTTGAAGTTGGTCCTGTGGGCATTTTGCTCCTCAAGGCAGTGTTATTTCTTTGTTACTTTCCATCTCTCCCCCCTCTCTCTCTATTATCCTCGTAGTTGTTGAGAGAGCAATCAACTAGGTGCTTTCCCTTCTTCAGTCTCAACAGACTCTTTGCTAACACTATAAGCTATGTTGGCACACATGGCTAATAACAAGACTGGTCAGAAGCTAATTCCTGAATTTGAAGTTTGTTCATTAAGTTCTCAATGTTGTTGAATGATTTGAAAAGGCTGAATTAATCTGTGCAGTTTGAACATTTCTAGCTTTCTACCAATTCAATTGACCAGAGGTGCATTTGCTGTGTTCTAACAACTCAGCAAAAAAGAAAGAAAATATATAGGTCATATAAGGGATGTCCTGAGCATTGCCTTTGTCACAGATCTATTTGTAGCATATGAACAGTTCATAGCTAAGCGCTTGAATTTAAATGAATCTGTAGATGTCTACTTAGCAAAGCTCCACAGGCCGTCAACCTTGTATAGAGGGGTGTCTTAACCTGGACTTGCACGTGCATTTGTACCAGGGTTGCCTGAGCATATCAGGAAGCTATTTCATGCTTATTCTCAAATGGATGCACTGGATGTCAACCAGCTATTAGACCAGACTAAAGCCATACTGAAGGATGATATACTGGCAACGGAATTGATTGTGGCAGACACATAATCTGAGCAACTGGTTACAGAATTGATTTCTATGAAAGATACACAGAATTATATTGTCTGATACAGATATTAGCCAGATATTGAGTAAACAACTGGGTAAAGTTTGAGCAAGTGAGGAGTCAAAGATATACAATACTATTGCTGTGACAAACTGCAATATTACAGAAATATCCAGGAAAACAACAAGATGACCTGTGTACCCCTATAACAATATTTTGGAGCGGATCGGAGGTAATTAATGTTATTAATTAATTAGTAACTATCACCAGGAAATCTTCTAATTGCTATTATAAATCATAAGAGAACATACTAAGAGAAATTTTCTTTATTCTCCGAATATGAGCAAAGGAAAACGGAGGTAATTAATTTTATTAATTAATTATTAACTATAACCGGAAAATCTTCTAATTGCTATTATAGATTATAAGAGAACATACTAATAGAAATTTTCTTTATTCTCCGAATATGAACAAAGTAAAACGGAGGTAATTAATTTTATTAATTAATTAACTCTAACTGGAAAATCTTCTAATTACTATTATAAGTAAGGAGAGAACACACTAAAAGATATTTATCTTTATTCTCTGAATAGAAGCGAAGGAAAAGAAAACAAAAATGAAAGATATCAGATGGTATTTCTCCGTTGTTATTTTAAACCTGAGAAAGAAGAAAGAAAAAACTTAAATTTGTTTCAATGCCAGGAAACAATAGATGTCGATTTCAGCCCACCCAAGAAAGCTAACAATTGTCATTCTAAACCTAAGAGAAAGAGATAAATTCAATTGTTATTTTTTCACTGGGCATTTGTAAAAGCCGAAAAAGAAATTTCACTTTTATTAATAATTATTGTATCCAATTGTCCTGCTAGCATGAATTGCATTGCGAAAAGAATTAAGATAACACCAAGAAAGAAACATTTTCACTGACACCAGGGTAAGACCAGATAACGAAAACATTCCTGTCGCTTGAAAATATAGGTGACTCAGAAAAGGGATATTAAAAAAAAAAACAAAAAAAAAAAACACAGGTGAAAATTATTATCTGGGTGACAATGTCAATAGACCTTGTCAAATTGTTTTGGGTGAAGCCAGTTCAAAAAGGTTAAAAGCGATTGTTTTAAGAAAAAAAAAAAATCCCCGAAATTGTTTCGTGAGAAAGAAAATTTTGAGAGAGAAAATTCAGTTAAGTCCAGCCCAGAAAAGGGGTATGGGAAGATGACGTCATAAGATCAAGAGAAATTCCTCTTTCTGTGCTTGTTTACAGACAAGCACAGAAAGAGGGAGACGACCAACAATTGACGTCATGGAAAGCAGATTAATCCCATTGGGTAAACCAGAGGCAACAACGAGTAGCAGCTAACCTTGGCATTCTATTGTTCGCCGAGATGAGGGCCCTTACTATGGCATGGACATAAATTCAGGGTCCCGAGGCACCAAAATCAGTCCGGAGATGAGATCAGTCGGAGTCCAGTCAGAAAGTACCAGTCCCAGTGGCAGTTTAGCTTCAGTTCCAGTTACCGGCCCAAAGATGTAACGACGAAGATAGGCGCCATATTGTTGGGCACCAACCGCAGAGCCTGCCGGCCAACCAGAGTTAAATAAAAAAGAGAAGTAATTTTGCAGAGAAAGTTCCGGAGTCGAGTTCCCGTTGAAGTTGAAGTGTTCCAGCGGCAGTTCGAGGCAGTTTGCAGTTACCGGCCTAGAGATGTAACGACGAAGATAGGCGCCATGTTTTTGGACGCCAACCACAGAGGCCTGATACCGGCTAACCAGTGTTAAAGACAGACAAGAAGAGAATTTGCAGACAAGTTTGAGATTGCCAAATGAAGAGAGTAACCCAGCACTTTGGCAATTTCCTTAACATTCCGGAAAACAAGCAACAAGTTGACTAGACTTATAACGAACTTAGAACTCTGTTCGAAGCAGCAAGCTGTGGCCAACCAGATTTCTCATTATTGCTTAGGAGAATAATTCGATTTGCTTGAGAAACTTCCGTTCTGCTACTAGTTGGATAGAAACAGGGATTGGGAATTATCCAAGAGACTACTGTGTATATTCTGTATATAAAGACGTTATTTTACAACACTTTTCAGTCGTCGGTCCACTTATTTTCTTGATGCTATATTTTTTTCCTTTCATTACACAATTGCGTGCATGCTTCCCGGTTTGGTTTAGTTCAGCAGAGACAGCTAGTGTAGAACTCACGTGACTACCTTGTGATGATTAATCAACACAACGTGGGACAAGGGAGATCACCGTGACAGAGTCAATCTACGAACAGCTATCTGGATCGAAACCAACAGCGACTGGCCGGGGCACTGCCACACTCCAAAAGAAGCTCAGTATGGCCAGAATGAGAGCTGAACATGAGGCAGCAGGTGTGTGCTGCTTCCCTTGACACCATGAATCCCAGTCAGATAATGAAAGTACAGCAATGCAGTGAGCATCCAGGTATATGGCATACCACAAACTTTGTGAGTAGAGTTTGTTCTTCCATGACAAATGCCATGGTAAAATCAGCCATTGGGATCTGTGTACATCCTATGCCAGTTCATTAGAAAAAAGGTGAACTGGGAGTAAACCATACTTGGTACTGGGTCAGTATGGATATTGCTCACTACCTTAGCAGTCATTACCTATTACTAAGACAGTGGGGTTTGTCACATTTTTCTGCAGTTACACCGCCAAGACTCATTGAGTATAATACATCAGTAGAGAGTACCAGGCTTTTGGCCTTGAATAGGACATGTATTTGCAATACCTATATGTGCATGTCTCAGCAGGAAACAAAATAACAGAGTAACATCACAGAAGTGCCAAGAGGATTGTGACCAAGATGAGGTGTACTCTTGAAGAGGCCACTTACTGGTACAATGTAACCCCCAAAAATGACACTGACTGTGCTCACAAATTGAATCTACAAATATGAGGTTTGGTTTAAAGGAATTGATTCAGTTCATTTAACAATTCCTGAAGTGGGCCACAATGTCTACAAGGTGGGAGACCTTGTGTGAGTAAATCACCACACACAACCAGTGTACAACTGCTTTCCGAAAAAGACAAATTACTGGATTTGTTATTCCACAATCAGCCTTAGTGGATCGAATGCCACACCATGTCAGGTATCTTCATACTTCCTTGAGTTCACAATCTTCAACAAGTAGTGAAGATATATCCAACAGCGAGGATGAAATCCATGTGGGCGTGGATAGATCAGACGACCCCACAGAGGAAGAATCACATGGAGACAAGTTGGAAAAACATGAACCATTCCCCACTTTCTTTTTTATCCTTTTGCTGATGAATAGGACTTTAACTTCAGAGTTTTAGTTTCTTTGAGGTGTTTATCTGGCTGTATTGAGGCAGCATACTTGGTCAAATTTTGGGACATGGGCTAGACTATGAACTTTTGGCACTTTCTTTAAATAAGAAGCTTTACTAAGTAGCAATAAATAAAATTAACAATAATAACAACTACATATATATATATATATATAAAGCTGACAGTCATTTAAGGGTTAACTAATATCATTAATGAGCCTATTGTTGATAAAGTTTTTCTACTGACTAGATTTGGCAATTATCCAAAAATCAACATACACTATAGCTAACAATTTAATAAAGATACTGAAAAATGGCATCTGGATGTGATGAAAGGAAAATAATACATGAAATAATATGAAATTAAAACTTGCTAATGTAAAGAAAATCCCTTTCCAGATATTCAATATCATAATTCATTGTACAAAAAGAGATCATCTTTGCATAATGACATTAACTAGAATGTTAACCATATTTTGAATCACTAAAAACTTCATATCTTGTAAAAAGCATTTATATGATGATTTATAAAGATTTTAATATGCAAATGATTTATGAGGTTGATGCAAAGATTTCAAACTTTTTTTTCTTAAAATCTTTTATTCCTACAATTCATAGTATCTTCTTTCAGTCATCATAGTATTTTCTGTGACTCCACCTTTTAGTTAAATAATAACAGAATAATTCTGGTTCTGATTATGAAGTCTTCAATAATTTTTTTTTTAACATCATGAATTTTTTTAAACTGCTGATCAGACAATACTGCATAGAGTGACAAAAGGCTAGAAAATATGCTGCCATGTGAACAAACTTCTAATCCCAAATCTAATGTTTACTGCATCAAATTTACAAAATGAGGCCAGGCTATATGATGCAATAAAATCAACAGGTATCTTCCTTTCCCCCCACACCAAGACTTTTCCAGTTTCAATGCATTATTCAAATTAGTCAATAACTGCTGACTGTAGTATTGCACACTTTACATTCTGTACATGTTATGGCATTTAATAACATCCCTTTGAATCACATCAACTACAGAAGAAATTATTTACCCAGTAAATCCCTTTTTATGTTGAAGGCTGTTCTGGACTTAGTCATGATTTACTTATTTTGAATTCTCATAAGAAATCTATATTTCCTTGCCAGTGACTATCTTGTCCTAAAACTGCCATTTTCTTTCAAGCAAGAAAAGAAATGTATAAGCCATTTTCTTTGCTTCTGAATTTTTCATAAATCTATAAGTTTTTTTTAATGTACAACAACTGAGGGATTCCACAAGTAATAAAGAAGTGATTCAACTTCAAAACCACTTCTGAGATTTCCCTTACATCATGCAAGAAGCTGATACTGGAAAATTTTGCATCAAATTCATACATTTTTATTATGCAAAAAAAACCAAAAAAAAAACACAAACAAAAAAAAAACGTATTGTAAGGGATCACTTGCCATTATTTGAACATTTAAAATATTTTTCTAATAGGAATTGTAAAAGAAATTAACATAAAAACAAAATACAGAAGATTTTTTTATACTGATTTTGAAAATAAATAAAACCAAACAAAAAGAAAAAACCTTCATTATCCAATTTATCAGATTGGCAATGTTATTACAAATAACTTTAATGAGACAAATATCAAATGAGGTTAGTTGCAAGAAAAAGCAGGTCAAGATTTCAAGTGAAATGTTGTGAAGGATTTGTGAAAGTTTATGTCGCTAAGCTGTAATTACAAACTAGGGCCTTTGAGTATTAAAATACGAAATCAGTGTCTAAATTGGGTTTTTCAAGCCATTACTTTTGTTTATATTTTATTCTGCATTGTATTGTGAATTTTATATAAGAAATTAATCACCAGTTCAAATTCAAACTAAACAAATTCAACAAAAGTATATTAAATATATTACCAGTATCCAAACACTACTTTCCTACCACTGTGCATAGAAAATATAATGTATATTTTGTTACCAATATTTTTCTTACAGAATAATACATGTTTTGTTCCAGTCTGTAAACACTTTTCATACACACACACACATATATATATATATATATATATATATATATATATATATATATATATATGGCCTAGTGCTTTCAACCATCACTGGTCATTTTCAAGAACAGGAAATATATGCTATGTTTTTGAAATTCAAGAAAACTGACCAGTCATGTTTTGATCATGTTTAGAACATTATAAACTGAAAATTATTTTTTGGTTGTGGATGACTTCATTGCAGGCCATTTAAAACAAAGTCATTAACAATATCATGAACCGGTATACTCTCTCTTATAATAAAAACCATTGTGTATGTATTTGTATCTATATGTATATATTTCCCTCTTGTGACACTCATGGAGAGAGAAAATAGTGAGGCAGTATCATCACCATTCATTTTCTTTACTACTAGTTACAAAAGCTCTTGCTGCATGTTTGCTCTTTAACAGTGCCTTATTTTATTTTTTGTAGTAATTATGGCATTGAGTTGGGAAGAATATACATATATATATATATATATATATATATATATATATATATATAAACGTTATGGAAATCAACGAATTTTAACGAAACTTGGTTATAAGCAACCGATACTTTGAAATGAATTGTTTGAATAATATATATATGTGTGTGTGTGTGTGTGTGTGTGTGTGTGAAAAGTGTATATATATATATATAATTTGTTATATATATTATATTATTTATATATTATATATGTGTGGTACTTATTTGAAAGTGCTCACTATCAGTGATAGAGCTGACATATTCATATAGATAGGTGTGAGTTTGTAACCCTGGCTTTCATGATCTAGTATTTATTTGATGATTGAAGGTGGGTGGTTGAAGGACGCGTGTACGCAAGTTTGATTGTCATTATCTTTTCTGTATGGTTCGTATGTATTGTTGTCCAAGTTAAGGGTGACATCTAGGAAGTTTACTGTTTTTATACCTGCTTTTATTTCTATTTTGAATCCAATGGATTTTAGAGCATTTACTATTTTTTTCCTGAATCTATCTAATTTGGGACCATTAGGTTCTCTTATCAGGTTAAGCCTGTCATCTCTGTATAGTCCCTTGTCCTTTTTCTCCAGGATTCTGGCTAGGCGTGAAGGAATGAGTATGCCTACTAATTCGCATGTCTCTGCTCTATCATAGCTACCCATTGTTACATCGAATAAGTCATGGTTTTGTTTTTTTGTCCATAGTTCATTATTGTGGAATAGTAGAGATCTGCGGCAGTACATGATTATTTTAATATCTTCGTCCGTAATTTTTATATACTGTTATGCCAGTTGTATAGCCTCATTTAATGTTTTCTGTGATGGATGGGTAGAACTCCACTATGTCGAATTGGATGAAAGTGGCTTTGTCCTTGTTTTTTATTGTTGTAAACCACTCTATGGCAGCTTTGGTGTTTTTCCATTGGTTAAGATCTAATTTTTTCCTTAAGTTGGTGTTGATAGTCGGAATGCAGGTTTTTCTATGAAGTTGGTTTTGTGGTCTTCTGCTGTTATGAAAGCTTGGTGTTTGGCTAATTGGTTTATTCTTTCATCTATCATCTATTTGATGGCTATATGTTTAGCTTCTTGGTTTATCGTGTTAATTGTGTTCGTGGTTGTCTTCTTGTAGGATTATGTGATCTTTTCAGTTATAAGTTTATTGTAGTCGGTGGGTTCCATTGTGTATATGTTTGTAGTTTTGTCAGCCAATATGAATACTTTATTGGAGTTCATTATTTTTGTCTTGTCCTCTATAATTTTCTTCTGAAAGTTTTCCAAGTGTCTTTTGAACTTTAAGTTTCTTTAGAGAGAGGATATATATATATATATATATATATATATATACTCTCTATTATAATAAAGACCATTTTCTATATATATTCCTCCTGTCTTGTTCATGGGTTTAGATTATTTTTTTTATGTCTTAATGTAAGATACTTAATAGTAGGTACATCAATAAATATATATTGCTGTCATATCAATATAAATATTTTGCCATCATGCTTAACAGCACAAGCCCATTCCTATTTAACAATTTTTGAAAATATTTAATACACAAGTTCCTAGGCTAAAATATATTTACTGTAGGTTTAGAATATGTGTGTATACACTAATGTATTAAGCATCCTAATGTTACTGATGTTGCTAGTAGTCAACTTTCAATTTTTCTGTTAAATAGTTTTTCTCTAATAATTCTGATTAATAATAATCTTGATTTGTTCCTTACATGGCAATTTTCAAGCATCATAACTGCCCTGTTGACAATTCAGATCACTTTGTAGTACCTATTGCGATTTCTTTTGTCATCTATATTCTTATTCTCAAGACTTCTTTGTTACCAGCATACTGATTAGGACTTCTTTTCATGACTTTCATTATAATGCCCCTTGGAATTATCTTTTTTAACTTTCCTACTGAGAATTGTGCCAGAGGTTTCTTCTAGGGTAAAATCTGGCAGCAATGCTTTTGTATCTTCTCAGAAATACCATGGGAAACTACAAACTTGGTTCACATCTGCCTGTTCAGCTTCTTTAGCTCACAGAAATCACCTTTTCCAGCTAGAACAGCATGATAGTTCCAATCACAACAGACACCTCTTTGCAGCTGCTACTTATAATTATAAGTGTGTCCTTTGCTGGCAGAATGAGGCACCATATAGCCTTTAACAAATTTGAGTCTAGTGACTAATGGCAGCTGTGTAATAATATAATAAGAGTAAGTTTTCTATCTTTCCTCTCAATTTGAGGTGTTAATATATTTTGCTGATAAAAGCAGAATATTTTGCCGGTAAATTCTCTTTCAATTCTGTTCTTAACTCATCTTTCACTTAGAAATTCTCCTGTTATGGCTCCTGTTCTCTCTAAATTATACAATAAATGCCTTAATGTTCCTTGCTTTCCTGCTGGTTGGAAATTCTCTTTTGTTGTTCCAATCTTTAAGAACTCTAGTGATTCTTTTATCAGCCTATTAAACTTCTACCTCCTTTTGGTTTTACTTCTGGCTTTTTACTATAGTTATAATCAATTTGGAATTAGTTAAACATCTCACCTTGCAGAATCTTCTCTGAGACAATATGACTTTCACTTCTTTACACATCAACTGCTTGTGTGTGTGTGTGTGTGTGTGTGTGTGTGTGTGTGTGTAAGCAAATAAAATAGTGATCAATGTAATAATAACAGAAATGAAATAATTAAAATATTAGTAATGTTCAATGTATTAGTATTCATTTTGAGAGGAGTATAGCAAATTAAAAATAAACCTTCAACCAGTTTATATAGAAAAATATATTTCTTAAATTCAGCTCCTGCTTAATTTGTGTTAGACATGAAGTTCACATAAAATGCAAGATCACATATAGGTTTATTATTCTAATAATTAGAAAAATTGAATTGGTTCTTTTTTTCTTCTTTCATAGAATTTTTTTCAAATGAGCATTTTTCTTCTTCAGATATATTTTAATTCATTATTTTTAAATTTGATTGAAGTATTTTAGATTATATAATTCTAAATAAGTAAAAAATGTATATATAACTATTTTTAATTCTAGTCCATGTTTTCTGCTATCATCTCTAAACTGGATCCTCATAAAGCATGTGGATATGATGGTATACCTATAATAATCCTTATGAAATGTGCTCTTGTTTTCTTTAAACTCTACAATAAATGCCTTAATGCTTCTTGCTTTCCTGCTTGTTAGAAATTGGCTTCTGTAGTTCTAGTCTAAAATTTCAGGCAAGCTGCCTGATTCTTCTATCAACCTATTATTCTTCTACCCCCTTTTGGCAAAACACTAGTGGCTCTAATCAACTACGAATTGGTTAAGTATTTCATCTTGCAGGATCTTCTTTCAACAAGCAATATGGTTCCCATTTTTCTGTCAACTGCTGATGTATTAATGATTATTGCTGAAAGAGTCTATCTAGCTTTAGATAAAAATGGTGAAAATTGGGCTGTTGCTTTGATTATCTTAAAGACATTTGACAGGATTTGGTATGTTGGTGTTTTTCACAAGTTGTAAGGTTCTGGTATTTTTGAATGAATTTTTGATCTGATTCAATCTTTCTTACCAAATGAAAGTTGTCTCAAATGGTTACTCTTGTAGATCTTTTTGCATTGATGCTGGTATCCCCCAAGGTTCTATCCTTAAACCTACTTTGCAATTTTCATCAATGATCTTCCTGATGACTTCAGTTCACAATTCATTATCTGTGATGATGGTATAACTATTTACTCATGTCTTAATAGTAAATTTGATTGGTTTGATAAGGTCAGATTGGCAATAATAAAACAGAAGCTATGATCTGTGGTTAAACTTGGGGCTTGTTAAATTTCACACTTCCAAAACAAAACTAACCTCTCTTAATCATCTTAGAAAATCTTTTTGCCTTCCATCAGCATTGCTGATGGTAACCAGGAGAGGGGTTCATTGCACTTTCTTGGGATAACATTTTCTACCAACATGAAGTGGAAAGTTCATATTAAATCAATTGTTCGGCAAATTGTTTCACTATGTTGTGCTAGATGATTTTTCTTACCAGAATCTATTTTACAAAAGTCTACCATTTATCCATATATCTGATCTAGTGCATCTATGTATTTAGGGATTCTTGATAAAATACAATGATAAAATAAAGAATCTGCAATGTTATTGGTCCTAACCTGGCATCTCAGCTTCAGTCATTTTCCCACCACTATAAGGTAGTTTCCTTGAAAATATTCTTCAAATATTTTCATGGTAATTATTCTCATGAGTTTTCCTTTTTTGTACTTTGTTTTTCCAAATTTAAGCACAGTATAAAATTGGCAGTAAAGTCTCTTCATTTTACAGTTGAAATGGCTAGATGCAAGCATAAGTTCTATGCTAACAGTTACTTCTCTCACATTTCACTTGTGGAACTCTCTTCCAGCTTGCTTTCCTGTCAACTATGATCTTCAAAAATTTAAATGCAATGTCACTCATTATCATTGGTCTTCTTAATTCCTATTCTTTTACTGTTCTCTCCCCTTAATAATGTTTTCTCTTTCTGATTCTCTCATACTTCATGCTGTATTGCTTGGGGTGAAATGATTAAAAAAAAAATTCAGTAAAAAGGTTTTATCTTGAATTAGTGATTGGCAGCTTTTTGAGATATTAAGGGTCTACAATTGCTATTGACAGCAGACAGAAGTAATAAATTTTTAGAACAATGGTTAATATGGTGTGTGTGTTTCAGGTATTTCATGAATAAATGACAAGTATAGTTATACAAATTGAATTTTTACATTCACTGGATTTTCAATATTTTATATTCTAATTATTGTATGGTGTCTGAGATGTTTCAATTGGAGTTTTATGAGTTGTCATTTTTATTCTAAGATTTTACAATTTCATTCACTGTCTTGGTTTTAGTTCTGTCAAAAAATATACAGAAATTTTTCTGTAAACTATAAATTGCATCTTCATTTATGAATGTATGACATGTATTTAGCTTTCCTGTCGATATGAAATTATGCACTTTTCTGTTCATCACCCCATACATTTAAAGGCATCTGTCAGGTTTGTGTAAGCTATGATTTGAAGTTTTATAATGGTGCAATTTTTCATTTATTGTGTCTGCTGATTGTTGTGAAAGACAATGAGACCAATAAAGGAAATAGAAACAAGACAGAATACATTATCTGTACTTGAATTTATAATTTAGCAAGTAGCATTCAGTATAAATGGCTTTTGGAAAATGTTCACAAAACTTTAAATGTTTAATAGATGTAAATAAAAATATAGGCAACACCAAAATTAGAATAAATATCTCAAAAGTAAATTTTCAAGTAGACTAAGAAATATATTTCTTTTCAGCAGCCATCTGGTTTGCCTGATCTGTTTTCTCTGAGGTAAAAAAAAGGTGGGGGGGGGGGGGGTCACAGATTTGCTAAAACTATAATTATTAATTTGTTAGAAAATGGCACATACAAACTTACCATAATTTTGAAATATTCCTCTATTGAAAGGTTAAAAAATATTAATTGCCAAAATAATTTCCATTTTTTTTATCTTTACTTGTTAGAATAAAATCAGTTTGTACAAGTGATTTATAGTAAACAAGATGCCTGAACTAATCAACAAATAAAACAGTAGTTAAGACATTTTCAACACTAACTGGGATGGTCATATCTCAATTGATTGATTGTAGATTTAAAATCATTTATTAGAAATCTTTAGAGAAAAAATGTACTCACACAACAGCTCATAAGACAATAAATATTTCTTATGTATTCTCTTAAATCAATGACTATTCAGTAAACAACTGGATAACAAATATTTAAGACAAAACACATACATTACCTTGAAGTTTTCTATCTTACTGCTTCAATAGACAACTCCAGAACCAACTGAATCACAGATATTCTAAAATCCATAACACAACAAACAAGAAAGTATTTATAAAATCTATAGCAAAACTAAATGACTATAGAAAGCAGCATATGTAAACCAGTTGAGAAAATGAACTGTATTTATTTATAAACTAAGAATTTTGCTTTTGAGGACATTCTTGTTCTGTTTTTACAATAGCAGTGTTGTTCAATAGGAAATGTTGCTTAATCTCCCTTTTATAAAATTTACAAAAACAAAAAAAAAACTGTTACTGTCCATACCACATCTTCATTATGTTACTGCTTTACAATTGTCTCAACAACAGATACTTCATTAACAGTACATAGAATTCATAATCTCCAAAGGTTATAACATGTATTTTCTATTAGAAAACCATTTCACTTCAATACACAAACAGCATTTTCTCTCAAAACACAAAGTCTCATTGCCAAAACATTCTTTGCGTATACTACACCAACCAATTGGTGCTACATAAGGCTTGAGCTAATCCAAAATGGTAAACCTTACCACACTGGTCAGAACTGTGATGACCTGAACTGAGTGACGGTGGTTCAATTTCCATGAATGTGGAATCCTGACAGTGATAGATTATCTTTCTTTAAGTTTTAATATAAAACTGAAAATTATTTTTAAAAAACACCAAAAAAAAATGGTACAATTATATAGGAGGAAAGACACCTTCTGCTCCCAGATTCCTTGCGTGTTGTTGCTTCAAAGAGCAAGACAAGCAACCACATGCTATGACCAGATGTTGGCCAACTTGTTAAGACTTGTTCTATCTCTCTTTAACTCCTAAGAAATGATGCTACTATTGTGCTCCCCACCTTGAAATAAAGCAAGGAAAAGAAACCAAAGGAAATTGCCCACTGTTCATTCAGTCTGCAATGCAGTGCAGATTAATTTCACCATGAGAAGCCAGAAACACATGTAATGCATCATTTGTCATTTTCACACATAAAATCTCCTACAATCATGGTGTCTAGTTTTTTTCATTTCAAGTGTAAATCCTGGACAATTTGCAAAACATAATTACTCAATAATTCCAACCATTTTCATAAAATTGAAACTTTGTGATTTACATGTAATTATATCAGTTCAACAAATCTGTATATATATTTCTCAACATAGTCAAACAATTACTTAATGCTTTGCAACATGGTAGACAAATTTAATAAGCTCAACACAAAAAAAACAAAAAAAAACAAAACAATCAATCTAACATCCTCAGTATGAAACTAGCAGCTGCCAAAATATATGTAATTATTGTTTCAATAAATTCATCAAATTATTCAACATTGCTCACACTAAACATAAATTTTATACAGATTCTGTGTTAAATAATATTTTTTTAAGGGTAGAACAGGTAAAATAGATTTAGAATATGTTTATTTTTGACAGCACATAATTAAATAGCATGCAGGTTTAAATTTTGCCAAAGGTTAGAAAAATTAACTCATCCTAAAGATCATTATTAATTAAATATTGGGTTATCTCTAATTCTTCAAAAATAGTTTTGAGAAAATATGTTAATTTCTTTAATCAAGTACAAAATCTTTTAAGACAAACGTAGGGAATAATGTAAATGCTATGAAGAGTAAGATTTTGTAAAATTATACAAAATTAACTGATGAGTAACTGATGAGAAACTTAGCAAATTTTGTAAAACTTTCTTATAAAAATATGTGTGTGTGTGTAACTTTTTGAGAAAACCTTACAAAATATATATATATATATATATATATATATATATATATAGGAGGCACTGTGGAGTAATGGTTAGCTGGTCAGATTGAGGAATTGAAGAGACAATTCTGAATTTTAGTTGGTTTCGTTACATTCACTTATATGCAAATACCCTTGGGGAAAAATATGAATCCAGTAATAAGTACAGCCACACCCCCTGAAAATTGGTCAATCAAGAAGGTCTTCATTCAAATAGTGAGAAGGCCCCTAGAACTGAATTCGAATCTTTTCTAATATCCTTTCATCTCAGGTAGCATATAAAAATATATATAAAAAACTGAAAGAACATGTAGAACCCACTGCCCAAGCATTTACTTTTATAAAGAGTGCTTGATACAGAGTAGAGATTAATATTTTAATATTGTTATTACAATGGTTTATAAAAGCATTATAGCACTACACAAAAATGTTCATGTTTTAGAACAATACTGTTCTTCTTCAGGTGATATGTTAAAATAAATGGTGAAAATTATTTATTTTGAAAATATTAAATGAACTCATGGTTATTTAGAAAATTAGGCAGTGGTAGTTGGAGAAAATGCATTAGGTGTGTCAATATTGTTCAATCAAAAATGAGAATTAGGTAACCATGGAGTTTTAAGATTAAGGTTGCGAAAGGAAGCAGGATGGCCTGTGTCTAGAAATGTCACTTTTTAATTTTGTCTGGGTAAGATACATAATGGGACCACAGATTTTAAAAATGGGTAGCTAATTTTTAACAGCAGGTTGGATTTTAGGATTTTTTTTTTTTAATTAAAAATTAGATTTTTTTGCAAGCTCATGAGTAAAGGGGCTGGAATGTTTAGGTTAGAAATTAGAATTAAATAATTATGTACTTAGGTATATTGCAGTAAGAAAAACAATTAATATAATGAATTAATACAACTGATGTCATAAATTGGTTTTGCAATATAAAGGATAAAAACAACTGTTCTTTAATCCAATTTGACATAACTGACTATTATCCATCAATTTCCAAAGACCTTCTCACCTTGGCACTGGAATTCTTCACATATTATTCAGACTTAACTAAGGATAAATATATTTAAAATGGCCACCAAGTGACATCTCTAGACAAAGGCCATCCTGCTTCCTTTTGCAATTTTAATTTTCTAAATAACCATGAATTCATTTAATATTTTCAAAATAAATAATTTTCACCATTTATTTTAACATACCACCTGAAGAAGAACAGTATTATTTTGAAACATGAACATTTTTGTGTAGTGATATAATGCTTTTATAAACCATTGTAATAACAAAATTACAATATATATAATATATATATTATACACAGAGAACTTGTAGTAAAAAAAAAAAAAAAAAACAACTAAAGGTACACCAAAATAATAAAAAGTGCCCAATACTACACATAGTGGTAGAGCTAAATATAAATTAATATTTTTGTCATTCCTGAAACTGGTTGCAACCTGGGTTTCATGTACATAAGTGCAATCCTCAGGTTGCCAGAATACCATTGGAACATTTATAACCTGAACGAGTAAGTTGTTAAAAACACAGGGGTGTTAGAATTGTACAATCTGATGGAGAGTGATTACAAAACCTGGTTATGGTGTTAAAAAAGCTATAAATGCTTTGAGAGAAGGTACACCAAAATAATAAAAAGTACTCAATACCACACAAAGTGATATAGTTAAAAATGCCTGTGTTTTTAATAACTTACACTCATCCAGGTTATAAATGTTCTGGTGTAATTTAGCCTGGTATTCCTGTGACTTGACAATTGCACTTACGTGAATGAAATCCAGGTCGCAGCAGGTTTGAGGAATGACCAAGATATTAATTATATATATACATATATATATATATATATATATATATATACACACACACACACACACACAAAAGAAAAAATGAGAGCTCGAGTTGTTACTTGAGTTTTATGAACCTACAATCATTTTCACTCTGTCTAGGTAATCAGAGTATTGAACTCTTTACTTTTACTGTGTAGGTAGGTTTTTTCCTTTTGCTCGTTTTTTTTTTACTTTCCTTGTTCATGATTTTTTTCTTGTCTAAGATGTTAGGTCTTCTGGTAAGTTGCTGGTAAATTTTCTTTAGTAGTGTATGTGTATACACTACTTGAGTAAGTTCTTGCTGTTTTCCAACAGATGGCATTCCCAAAACTGCATGTGTGTAGTTTCAGATGGTAACACATCTATAAGGAAGTACTATAAGTAAGCTTGAAACTTAGTGTATGTCATTTTGAAAAGTGTAAAAAAAGTTCGTTTTTCAAAGAGTTAAATATGTCAAATTTCATGCCAAAAGAAAGTGTATTTGCAGGGAATTTTACAGCACTACTTTATTCAGAAGAAATCTGCAGCTGAAGCACACAGAATTCTTGTTGAGACTTATGGCAACCATACTTTATCAGAAACAACATGCAGAGATTAGTTTAGATGTTTCAAAAATAATGATTTTGATGTTGATGATAACGCTCTACACACTGAAAAAGTTTGAAGACGAAGAATTGAAAGCATTATTTTATGAAGATGCATGTCAAGCTGAACTTACAGAATCATCAGTTGATCACACAAGTTTTGAAACATTTGAAAGCATTAGGAATGATTCAAAAGCAAGGACACAGTGCTGCACAAGTTGAGGCCAAGAGACATTGAACAGCGTCTTGATGTGTGAACAGTTGCTTCAATGGCAGAAAAGGAAAGGTTTTTTTGTATTGTATCATGACTGGCAATGAAAAGTGGATAGACTCTAATAACTAAGTGTAGAAGATTGTTGGGTAAGCTCAGTTATGCATCAACTTCAGCAGCAAAGTCAAAGATCCATGGTTCAAAGCTTCTGCTCTACACTTGCTGGGATCAGGTGGATGTAGTTTAACATGAGCTGCTCAAACCAACTGAAACTATCACAGGAGATCACTATCAACTACAACTGATGCGTTTGAGCTGAGCATTGAAAAAAAGATGGCCGCTATGAGCAGAAACATGACAAAGTGATTTTATAACATGACAACGCTAGGCCACATGTTGCAAAACGTGTGAAAACCTACTTGGAAATGCTTAAATAGGAAGTCCTGTCCTACTCGCCATATTCACCAGACATTGCCCCATCTGATTATCACTTGTTCTGATCGATGGCACATAGCTTCACTGAGCAGCACTTTGATTTTTATTGCCAGAAAGATTGAAAAAAGTAGTGGCTAGTGATAGACAATACTTTCAGTGATGTTTCTTACTAATTTTTGTAAATAAAACATTACTTTTTATGAAAAATCAGCAAGAACTTATTCAAGGTCCTAAAATATATATATATATATATATATATATATATATATATATATATATATAAACGTAGAATACTTGGTATATTAGACAGGTAAATTCCGATAAAGGCGAACTCAAAAGAACTCAATGTTAAATTCATTTAATTTAACAGAGTAATATGATTTAGAAAAAATTTTTTAGATATTCTACAATTTCATAGGTAATACATATTTCACTGCTGACCTTGCAGCTCGTCAGACCCAAATGATACAACAGGTAATCTTCAAAATATTCCAGAAAATCATTACAGACGCTCACATGTTCATATTGAGAATAGACATTTAAAACCCCAAAGAGAAAAAAGAAAAATATAGACAATTGATAAATGGAAAGAAGAGAGAGAAAAAAAGAAGAAAAGAAATAGAAATGGAAAGAGAACAAACAATATGCAGGGAAATTAAAGTTAACGTCATAGATCAACACAGTGTCTACTGCAACTCATCTCCTTTCTTAGAAAAACATGACATGGAAATTTAACATTAAAATTTAGTTTTAAATATAATGGGATATATTTATGATAAAAGAATAAATTGTAAATCATAACTTAATACAAATTAAAATATAACCACTATTAGTATTATATTATAAATACAGTTAAAATAATTAAAACTTATCAAAGAAAACAAAAATTATAATTAAATATAGAAAAAATAGAAAAATGATAAACAGAAAAAAAGAGAAAGAAAAAGAAAAGAAATAGAAGGAGAATGAACAGTATAGATACAAAGGAAGTTAAAATAAACATCTTAGATTGACACCAGCATCTATCACAATTATCTGCATTCTTAAAAAAACATGACATGGAAATTTAACATTAAATTTAGTTATACCTACAATGGTATAATGGTAAAAAATAAATTGTAAATCATACTTTCTAATACAAATTAAAATATAACCACTAGTAGTAATATATTATAAATATAGTTAAAATAAATAACACTTAATAAAAAATAAATAAAATATTAAAATACAATCTTAAAAAATATCTTAAATAATAGTCTTAAATAATAATAAATATATATAAAAATTTAAACACTAATAATAATAATAAAGAAAAAGGATCTTAAATAATATTAATACATATATAAAACAATTTTAACACTAATAATATTAGAAAAAAGATCCTAAATAATAGTAATAAAATAGTATTATGAAAATAATAAAAAATATATATAACAAAATATTAACACTAATATTATTATTAAAAAAGAAAACAAACCTTCAATAGCAATAAAATAATCATAAATGTAAAAAAAAAAACTACATACACATACATACCCACATACACACATATATATATATATATATATATACATACACACACATGCGCATACATAAAAATACATCTAAAAACAAAAATATACATATGCCATATATTTTTCATTAATATAGATATATATATATACACACACACACACACACACATACATCCACACACACACACATATATATATATATATATATATATATATATATATATATATATTACATATGCACATGCATACCCACACATTCATATACACATATACATACAATATTACAATTTAAAATATAAAAACAATACAATAGTATCATATAACTATAAACATAATAATTATAAAAAACATTTTGGGATAAAATGTTTCCAACGGTAAATTCCAGATTTTTCTCCAAAAGAAAACACCTTTTTAAGTTAAATTAATTTAATTAAAATTACAATTTTGATAAATTATTTTATATTTATTCTTATGCCTGCATTTAAATATCAATTAGTTACATTGATTAAGGAGTTCCTTTGGATTATTTTATTTGATAATAATCAATTTCTCCTCCAGGCATAAAGTACACCTATCCCTGAAGTTATTGGGAGTGTTAAGGCCACTGGTCAAATGGAGGATAATAAAATCCTCCATTTGACCAGTGGGGTAAATCCTCCATCCTTAATATCCCAGTAGTGTTTAGACAGGGCAGTTTGATGTTTCAAGGAGGCATTGGAAAACAAGTGTCTGTGGTTGTAAAGTCTCCGTTTTCATCTACCTGCAGATATCCCTATATAAATTTTTTTTCTGCTAGGGTCTTCTGGAAAAATAGTGGCTTCAAAAACAGCGTTTTCAGAATTACACCTGCCATCAACAGGACAGTTGGTTTTATTGATGCAATTGCAGGAAAGTTTATTTTCGAGAGGTTTGTAATAGATGTCTTTGAGTAATTTATTATTACGAGAATTATTTATATTTTGTATGTTATTGGTAGTTGAATAACTAATTTTAAGAGTTTTTCTGTTGAATAATTTACTTGGGGGTTGTGTTGGTGGAAGTGTTTGCTAACTAAATTTAAAAAATATTTACCTATGTTTACATTGAACAACTTGCAGAAAGGAGGGTTGAACCATATTATTTTTCTTTATCTAATTTTGCTTTCATTTCTAGTTTTATCTTTCAATTTTTCTTAGTATAATATTTAATCTTTAAAATTACTCTTCTTAAGGGCTTCATTGTATATTGCTTTATTCTCATCGAATATTTCCTTATTAGATGATAATTTATTAATTCTAATACTAACTATTCTAGGTATTTGTTTAATGATGGATTTAGGATGATTAGAATTAACATTAATATAGATAGGGGATTGATTACTTTTTTGGTATGGTTTAAATGTATTATTGGACAAGTTAAAGCTAATGTCTAAAAAATTAACAATTTTGAGATTGGATGAAATTTTGATTTTAAAGCTTAAAATTTAAAATGCTCTAAAAACTTTTTTCAAATTTCTAGATGTAAGAGGGCCATTACTGTTGCAGATATATATAAGGCCATCATCTCTGTAAATACCTACTGGAATGGGATCAACAATTCTACCGAGAGTACATATATATATATATATATATATATATATATAGATATAGATATCCCTTTCAGATCAGAGATTTGAGCTGAATCATAATTTGTATTAAAAATTATGATTTACAATTTACTTTTTTTACCGTAAATATATCCTATTATATTTAAAACTAAATTTTAATGTTAAATTTTCATGTCATGATTTTCTAAGAAAGGAGGTGGGTTGCAGTAGACGCTGTGTCGATCTATGACGTTAACTTTAATTTCCCTGCACATTGTTCATTCTCTTTCCATTTCTATTTCTTTTTTCTCTCTCTTTCCATTTATCAAATGTCTGTTTTTTGCTTTTTCTCTTTGGGTTTTTTTTGAACGAGCGAGGAATTGTTTTTTGTAGATTACCGTTACAAATGTCTATTCTAAATATGGACATATGAGTGTCTGTGTGTAATGATTTTCTGGAATATTTTGAAGATTAACTGTTGCATCATTTGATTCTGACGAGCTGCAAGGTCAGCAGTGAAATATGTATTACCCATAAAATTGTAGAATATCTAAAATTGTTTATATAAATCATAATCAGTTCCTAAAAGCTTCCAATAATTATTGTTAATATTTTGAATTTCAACTTTTTTTTATTTAACTTTTCCACAAAAAGTCATTATTTGCATATGGAGAATTATTTTGGCAAACATATTCACGGTCCTAGGCAATTTCAAAATAAACAAGCCATAATATATCAGATAATGCAAAGAACAGTTGTGACAAGCTGTCATGAAGGCAAATTTGGTAACATCTATATAAAGATAATATTGCTGATTGATGATGATGACTTATGAGAAATAAATTAGTGCAACTTAATCTTATATTTTTCCCTTAAACTAGTGTACTGAACATGTTTAATATATTAAAAACAGAGAAGACTCATGTGAAGAAGACTTTCAAAAAAGCTAAGTCTATAAAATATACATAAAGTTCTTAAAAATTTGGAGGTCATATCCCATTCAAATTAAACCAAGACCAGATCCTAAGACAACCCAGCTCCTGTCACCATCGGTTGCACTGGTATCAGTGTTACTATTGATCATCACCTTTCTTTAGTGCAATGGGGGAGGTACCACCACAGGGAGCTGTTCCCTGAGACCACACGCCTCTCAATATTTTCAACTGCACTCTGTCCAAAGACAAAGACACAACTGGGTTGTGCTCAGTCCAAAAACAGAGACACAATTGAGAGATAAAATGTAGTTATTTTTGCTTTTTTTATGCCAGAAGGCAGATATTACACTTTGATCCCATTATGAAGGCCAGTGAATAGCACGCTTATGTTGTTACCAAGGCACACTGGAAACCAAATAGCTTATTCAACATTAGAAAAACTTTTACAGACGACTATTTAAATCATTTTTTCATATTTGTATAAGTTTAGTTATTAATTGAAAAATTAATAACTAGGCTTTCAGTTTTTAAATTAAAAGATTTATTTTAAAAGTATCTAGAATCTTATTAACTAATGTGTAAATGAATTATAAACCAATTCCAACATTTTATGTGGAATTTTTAAAATGAGCATCTTTCTCATCTTGATTGTTACATTTTGATTGTGGTATTCTCTGACCTTCTTCAGGTAACTGTTTTTGTACTCAATAACCTTCTCTGAATTTTAAAATAAAATGTTTATTCAAGCCATGAGAGTTGTTTTATTCTGCTTTCTATGCTAAGGGAATATTTCATATCAATTCGCTCTCATCTATTCAAATTTCCAGCCACTATCAAATGAGTCTCATACAGTTCCCAAGTAAGCAGAAGATCAACTGGCCTTCCTAAATGTACTAATGGCTTACACAGTGTATGGTTTGAATATTATAATCAAACATTCACTGGATGATGCAGGAACTTCATCTCCCACCATCTATACAGTATAAAAAAAAAAAAGGAACAACATCAGGCCAAACTCATTTAGTAATAACTTAGAAACATACCAACAGGAAATGATCAGCATCAGTAACATTTTTCAAGATAACAACTATCCTATCCTACACATATATCAGAGGCTGATATTATCCATTTAGGAGCCTCTGATTAAGAAAGGATACTCAAAAGTTCCATTACAAGATTTAGAACACCCATACAATTCCACCATGAAATTTACAGCTTCAAAATTACACCACACACATGGTGAATTGATTAAAACATATCTGGTTTCCTGACAGATGCAAGTTCAATCTGTGAATCTGTGTTAAAAAGTCAATGGAAGAAACGACAAAAAGTGAATGAGACAACTGATACGAGTTATTTCCCCTAAGCATAGAAAGCAAAATGAGAAAAATCTAGACACTGAGAAGACAGACACCTGAAGAAGGCTAAAACATTGTGAGTATTAAAACCAAGCATAGTATGATGGTCTGAATAATAAGACATGTAAGAAGTCTTATAGATTTACAATATCTTTTGTTTAATTAAAAGATTTCATCATTTATTTTAACCTTCAGTTTTTATGCTGAATGTGTAAATACTTTAAATACCTTTTTTTAAACTTAATCCCATTATTGGACATTACAATAAAATTAAGCATGATTAAAATTAACATAATCATTTAATCAATCTTATCACAAATATTTTATGTTTTTAACAGTCAATAAAAGAAATAAATTGAGAATTTATTAAGTTCTAGTTTGGAATTTTTAAAATCATTATTCACGTATTAGCATTTTATCATGGTGATGCATTAACAATTATTAATCATAGAGGTAAACATTTTAAAGATAAAAATAAAAAATTCTCACAGCAAAGTTCATTAGCTTTTTGAAAAATAATATTAATTTTGATAAAAATTTTCAAATTCAAAACAATAAAATTTAACAATATTCTAAACCACATTTTCTTATATAAAGACACTTAAATTTTGTCTAATCTTTTCCTTATTTCTTTTTCATGCTGATGGCTTTGGGAAAAAGATTTCTTTACAGGTCTTTTTTATTTTTATTGTTCATACATTTGCTGTAAAAAATTGTGATTATTTAATTATTGATTTAATAAGCACAATTTTATTCTAGTTTTTACAATAAATGTTTGAACAGAAAAATGTGAAAATCTTTACAATTGATTTAAAAGCAAAGAACAATTTGCCTGAACAAAGTGACTTAATACCAAATATAAAGTACAATTTTTCATTAAATTTAACAACTGTAAATTACAGGTTTTTTTCTTTTAAGATAAGTTTTATAATTTACAAAGCTTTCAGAGGTAGAGTTAAGGATATCACAGCCTCTACAATAAAAAATACCCCAAATAATGAGGTTTTTTTCCTGAAAGTTTAAAGCCAGTGATGATATAAGTTAAGCAATAAAAATAAATGAAGCAAAATTGGATTTGTTTTTTTTTTGTTTTTTTTTTACTCAAAACAAAATATGTTTGAGAGAATAACACAATTTTCAAGATACAATTATGTTCAACCAATATATATAAAATTTGTAACAATATTTCCTTTAAAATGTGACCTTTGGAGTAAAAATGTGAAAATAAAGAAATGCATCATCAGATTCTTTTGTTTACCATATATTCTGGTGGTTTTGTTATGAATTCCCTTGATAATAATTAACCATACTGTTTTGATGAGGAAGCCAAACTCATATCCATTGGGTCTGATGTGGCCTCTGCTCCTAAAACGTTTTATCACAGTTGTGCTGTAACTTATAATTCGACATCACCGAGTTTTGCGCTTCTTTATTGTCCTTCCTTTATTGATAGCAAAAGTTTTGCCATCAGTTTCTGAAATGTTTTGATGATCTAATTCCATCATAGCTTCTTGAATAGCAGCTTCCAGATGGGAATTCATTTTCCTTCCTCTAGACAAAAAAAATAAAAAATAAAAGAATAATTTAAGTAAACATATAATTGATGGAAAACATGATGGAATATATGATGGCTATGCTGATGAAAAGTGTTTTCCATTAGCATAGTCATCATATTTTCTGTCAGCATATCCTCCAGGATAGTCTCATTTGGAACCTTAAATATTAAGAACAACAAAACATAATAAACACAGTTAAATATATTTTGAAACAACAATATTAGTTTTTTTTTTTTATTCTCACCAACCATGATACAGCAGGATTGGGTGGGATAGCAAATTATTGTCTATACGTGATGTATTGTCCAGCAGACATGTTGTTGTTCTTGCTTATCCCTTCTTCTGTGAAGAATCAATGAATTGTTAGGGGAGAGTTGTCTTTCCTAACACCTCCCTTTTTTAGCCATTTGTTTTTTATGACTTATTTCGAGAATTTATTTGCAGACAATAGGATTTTCTCCGAAGTCTATACACATTTTGGTGGAGTCCTAAGACTATCCTTTGGTATATATTGAGAACATTGTGGAGACAGTTCAAGGTGTCCAATAAGGATATCTAGCATTAAGGTGAAGTTTGATTTGGTCTTTGGAAAGTGAGAGGATTGTAATTGGTTCGCATTTCAAATCAAAACTGTAGACTCTATATATACATCATATGTAACATTTCCAGAAGAATGTAGAATGCACCCTTGAATCCATTTTTCTTTTCCACTGCAGTAGACTTTAGCAAATACAGATTGTCCTGGTATATATGTGTATTTCACTGCTCCATAATGTTGGCTAAACTGTTTCTTCATCACCATGTTCCTTTTTCGGAATGTTTTGGAGGAGAATAGATAACATCTATATGCAAACGAACTTTACAAAGTGCTTCTGCTGGTGAGTTATCATTAGGTGTGTTGGGGTTTGATGTAGCTGAAGTGATTTCTGGCTCCAGGGACACTGCTGCAATGACAGAGTTCTCTGGTACTTTATTTTGTATTGTCATGAGAACTAGTGCATCAGCATGACCAATTATATCAGTTCTGTTATACTTTATAGTAAAGTTATAGTTATAGCCCAATAGTGTAGTCACTCATCTTTGCAGACAGTTTGTTATATATACAAGAATACCTTTTTTGGATCCCAAATTACTGAGAAGAGGCTTGTGGTCTGTGATCAAAGTAAAATGGCACCCATACAGTATTTTATGAAACCTTTTAATGCTAAGGCTTCCTTTTCAATTTAGCTATAAAATAGCTGGTGCTGGTCTGACTCCGAAGCTAAGGTAGTTAAATCTGAACAAACTCTTGTGGATATTGATAGTGAGGAGCTCTTTAGACACCTTTTCAACTTCCAGTTGGAGAAAAAAACATTGGAAAGATCAATTTTTGTGAAGAAATTTCCGCCATTTAATTTAGTAGAAAGATTCTCTGGAACCGGCAGTGGATACTGATGTGCATCCAAAGAATTATTTAAACCAGCATATATCCGTAGTTCTCCATTTGCTTTTTTTACTGCTACAATAGGAGCTACCCACTGAGAGTAATTTGTAGGCTCTATTACACCTTCTTGCTGAAAACGTTGAAGTTCCTTTTCAACCATATCGTGTGGCATAAGGCACAGCTTGTTTTGGTGTAAAAATAGGTTTAGAGTCTTCCTTTAATTTCAAAATTTCCTTACTTTTAGTACAGCAACCAAGGCCCTCTTGAAAAACATCATTGAAATTATTTTTAAGTTCGTTCATAAAATGTTTTTCAATGTCCCAAACAAACATGAGACTAAATGTGCTGAACATAGACTGGAGAGGAATTTCAAAAATATTAAGTTGTTCAATCCAGTCAAGACCAGTTAAATTCAATTCAGAATTTTCAGCAAGACAGCATACACCTGAAAATGTGGTTACTCAAAATGTAACATTAAAAAACTTGTAATGTTACATTAACTCACCAGTTCAATGAATTTGGTCCCCAGAGGTGCTACTCACTATGTGATCTGTTTCAGACAAACATGGTTCTCAAAGTAATTTCTAAGATGAACGGGATATTAACATAATATCTGATGCTGTGTCAAACTGAAACAAACTGGTTTGTTGTTTACTGAAACAACAATATATTTTCTGTTCCTTTTACAGTTCACCTTGAATGTTGCAAACACTGAGTTTGTTTGCATCGGCTTTCTTTTTCATTTTTTAAAGAATTTCTTGTGGATTGGACTTTTAGCATTTCTTTTTTGATTTGTGTTACAAAAATTTTCTTTATGTCCAATCTGGCAGCAAACATTGCACTTATGTTTCTTAAATGGGCAAAAACATCTGTAATGCCAATCACCACAAAACCAACAAGTTAATGGATGCTTCTTTTCTTTGGTTGCTTGGACATTTCCTGTTAATGATGGAGTGTTTGTTTTTTGCACTAATGTGGTGTCTCTTTTAATGCTTCAAAGATTGTTGCATTCAGTTGTTAGAGCTTGAATTGTGATGTCTTTATTATGTTTCAATGTGTAAAGTAGTCTGGTCCAAATTGTGGTGCAGTGGATATCGACTTGGAATGACAAATCAAGGAGCTGTGCTTGAATTCCAGTTGAATTCCTCGCATTTACTTATGCACAAATACCATTGAGAAAGGTATTAATCCGTCTCTTCCCTCCAGTTATGGGTTAAATAACAGGACAGATTGTGTTCTATAGCCTTGGCTGGCAATCAGTCTACCACAGAAAGCAATGGCAACCTACTGTGGGATAATTTTTTGCCCAGTCAGTCATGTCTCTTTCAAGACATGATCACCCAAAGCATGTATCATGTATGACATCAATCCTGCAATAAAAATTAAACATTTAAACTGCTCCTCCATGAGAGAATTTAGTTAAAATTTTTCACATTCCTGATTTACGATACCAGCAAATGTTAGATAATCGTCTTTGTCATTCTTTTTCTAATTTGAGATAATTAAACTTGGTATTAAACAGTGATTGTTTTTTTCCAAGGATTTCTTTTAGCAGTTCTGTTTCTGTAAATGTGAAATCCGTTGGCTGTTTTGCTAGGATATAATTTGTGTAACAGTCATGTTCCTGGATTCCAAGTTTCCAAATTAGTAGACAGATTTCCCAATGTTTGTCTTTCTGTGCAGGACAGAAATAGTGCCAATTTATTTAAGACGCTAAGAGTATACATGACTTTAGCTGAGCTACAACACTGTTGATTAGTTTCTGTGTTAAAAAAAAAAAATGCACAAATATTTTTCACTGTATCCTTTCTTTTATCTTAGTTCTGCTCTATATTTTAATACTAGCAGTAGAGCCCAGTGTTGCTCAGGTGTAATAAAAGCTTTGAAACTAATCCATGGTCCTGGAGCTCAGACTCTTTGGACATTGGCATGAAAGACTAAAAAGCAATAGTTGTTTCCAGTTAAAGTGAAACCGTAGACTGAAAGAAAAATGAATGGATGTAAGTCAAATTTTGATTTCCTGGTATCTATATCAAATAAGATTTTTCGTCATAAAATGAATTTTGAAGGCTAAATAAGTCCTCTGAGTAAATGGTATCATGGCTGAGACTAAGAACTACAATTATACCTACTTAGAGCCAAACCTGAAGCAAAAACTAAAAAAGACTAAAAAAATACAGACATAAAGGCAGATAAACAGACACACACACACAAATATCTTGTCTTTTATTCATATATATATATATATATATATATATATATTACGGAAATCAATGAATTTTAACAAAACTTGGTTATAAGCAACTGACAATTTGAAATGAATTGTTTGAACATTATTTTTTATCGATATGATAATCAAACAATTCATTTCAAATTGTCAGTTGCTTATAACCAAGTTTCGTTAAAATTTGATTTCTGTAACATGTTTACATTTGTTGACATTACAATACATTTCAGAGCAGACATGTTTGTTTACGATAGATCAAAAATTGTGTTATATAGGCTTGATAAAAACCTTGTTTAGACTGGAGGCTATTTGTGGTCGAGAGGTCTAAGATGTTACCAGATCAAATGGTAGCTTCCCCTATATAGATAGGGGTCGCAGGTTCGAATCCTGCCGAATGACACACATTTTCGTAATAAAATTTTATTGTAAATAATCAGGCCAGTAGAAATAAATATATAATACTATTTCATTAAAAACAGAATATCTACTTAAATATGAGTATCGATAAAAAATAATGTTCAAACAATTCATTTCATATATATATATATATATATTATTGATTTTCTGCACTATTGTAAGAACTGCAACCTTGAAACTTCTGAATATCGTTTCTTATGTCTTTGTCTGAGTGTATCAAATTTGATTAAAATCGAACCACTCCTTCTCTAACCCGATTTTTTTGATTATCAATATGTATCGGGGGGTACCTCGACACAAAACCTAGCTAAAAGCACTTGCAGACACTTATAGTACAACTGTGTAAATTTTCAAGAAAATCGGTTCAGCCATTTCGGAGTCTATAGGTAACGGGGACATACACACACAGACACAAACACAAAGTTTCATTTATAAATAAGTTTAGATTTAGATATCACGATTTGCATGACTTTCTGATCTCTACTTGCCTTTCATTGTCTCTTGTATCCAGCCAATAAGACTTTCATTCCCATACTTTAAATCTTTCTTTATCATTATGCATGAATATTTACTCCATTTATCTAGATTTCTTTTGTTTTTCGCTACCTTTCTTACTTTCTACATTTCTTCCTTCATACTTTTTTCCTTCTTTTCATGGATTTTCTCATAATATAGAGTTCTAAGATAAAAAAAACTGAGAATCAGACAAATACTACACTCTGATCCTAGATAGAAAAACATACGTCATACAGACAAGCAGAATAATATAGATAATATTGGATATTAACAATATTGAATATGCAGCAATTTCAAATCAATATGGGAAAGAAAATTTAAAAAATTGCAATTATTAATAATAAATGCTCTTGAAAATTTAGTTAAATATTAGGAAAAAAGAAACTCTCCTAGTGTTGCAAACTGAAAGCTTTTATCAAGAACATTAACAAAACATGGCTATTGCCATGCATAGTTGCATATTGCAGTGAAACAGATGTTGCTTGTCAGAACATTTTGAAGAGTTACAGTTATTAGAAGGTTATAAATCCACTATAATTTAATAGCACAAATAAATTAGGGTAATACAATGATTTTCACAACCAGTTAAGATAGAAAAAAAATCTAAGCAATCTGTCTTTCAGTTACTTTTGTACTTTAATTTCTTTCAGAATCAATGGTTGAAGCAACTGAAACTTTACTGAATTCTGACTAGAAAAGTTTAGAAAACATTCATTATTCACAGAGCTATAAAAATAAAATTTTATGCACAAAAGAGCTTTATTGAAACGGTGAAATTTAAGTTTTCTAATCAATTCAGAATATTATTGCTGAAATTTGGTGGGATAAAAATTGAATATGTATGAGTTTTTCAAAATCACATTTGTTAGTATATTCAATACTTACTTTCTGTACTTTTTCCTTGCCCGATGATGAGCTTCTAGGCCTTCTGATAAAGTTTTTAGTTTTTCAGGTTCAACTTGAGTAAATGTATGATCACCAAACCATTCAACCCACAGCTGTAAAATAAACTAAAACTTAATCACTTGAATACAATTATATTTAAATTGATAAAGGAATCAAAAAATTATATGCAACAATTCTACTCAATAAAACAATGACACTGGGAATTTTAAAAACTGTCAAAACCAATAACTATTTGGCATCATCTGAGAATCTTCAAAATCCATTATAACATTAACTCAAATATTAAAATCTCCAGATATACACAAGTTTAAATTCTAAAGTTATCATCAGTTCTCCCACAACTGGGTGTAGTTATAGGGTTCTACAAATCCTACCACATTTTTTGTGGATATTCATAGTATATCTTAGACAAAGTTATAAAAACAATTAATTACATTTGTTTTAGGTAAGCATTGTGTAATAAACAAATTAACAATCTCATGCATTATGCATCTTGAAATTCAATAGCAACAAAATGTAGGCTTGACACCAATATTCAGTTTGAAAACGAGTGGCATATAATTCATGTATAAAAATTAGCATGTCACATTCTTCCCACCTGAAAGGAAGAAAGAAAAGATACAAGGAAAAAAAAAATTTATATATATATATATATATATATATATATATATATATATATATATATATATATAAATTCTGGGTTAAAAAGCAATCAGATCTCTAACCGTACTGATGAGCTGTGATACAGCAAAACAGATCTGTCTGCGGATGACTATGCTCTCACACCCTGATTGAGCACTCTAGAAGAATGGTAGACTTTGAAAAAACAGTAGCTACTCTAGCGTCTACGCATCGCTCATTCAGTAATGAATTAGAGCACTCTGGCCACTGGCATATGATACATACGCTAAAAGTCTGCCTCCTTCTACTGAGCGCCCATAGCTCAGAGGTAGAATCGCCGACTGACGCCAATTCAGTCGGGTTTCAATTCTTGGTTAAAAAGTAATCAGATGTCTAACCGTACTGAGCTGTGATACAGCGAAACAGATGCGGATGACTATTTTTTTTTTCATTTGAGTTATTTCCACAATCTGGGTTTCAACAGTTCGGTATTTTCAAGCAATTGCCTGAAGATACCAAAAAATTGAAACCTAGGTTGTGGAAATAACTCATTTCTAAATGAAAAATATTCAAAAGCTCTACAATATAAATGTATTGAGTACTTTTTAATACACCTGGGTACTGGTCTAATTTAATTATGACCAAAAATTAATATATATATATATATATATATATATATATATATATATATAATCAATTAATTCCACCAATGGTCACATGGCCACCATCTCAGCTTATAAAATTTTAGTATGTTGTACTCACATATGAGAAATTAAAAACCTTAAAATTTTAGCTTCCTTAAACTCTTAGTTAAGGAGTTCTGGCCTCTTAAATTTTGGTGTCAATTGTTGTTAATTTCAAAATAGCAAAATTTACCTGTTTTGGCACATCATAACTTTGCATTCTAAGAAGACACCAAGTTGATATTTGTTAGTTTGATATATGGAGAAAATTGTTTTATTTTATTTCTATTATCTATTGTTCTATAGTTATAGGCTACTAAAAATGGGGAAATTACTATTTTGGTTTTTTTACTTCTATGTACCCTTGCAGGACATTGGTGGTCGTGGCTCACCACATTTTATGCTCTTTGTAGTAAATTTTTGTCTTTTTGATATCCCTCCTAAATCAAGCTTGCAAGGTAGATTATGCATTATCTTCCTTTGTCCCTCTTGCCTTCAATTTGTCCTGCAAGTGTCAGATTTTCCAAACCCATTATCCTCATTATGTGCTTTGGAAATTTATACTGTCTCTTCTGGGTGTTAAGTATAAGTGTTCTTTTCTTTACATTTTCTCCAAAACTGTGTTGTTGCTCACATGTTCTGTCCATGGTATTCTCAGTAGCCTTCTGTAGAACCACATTTCTGTTACTTCAAGTTTCTTCATTCACAAGGAGATTGTTCAGCATTCATTGGCATGTAGGAGTATATTACATAACAATTCAGTATTCTTTGTTTCAAACAAAATGTTTCTATTAATACTTTGCTTAGTTTTTGGAAGGTGTATTTACTGCATGAAAATGTTGAAATAGAAAATAGTTTTACAGGAGTTATATGATTTTTAGTTGATAAAAAATTGCACCCCCATCTCTAAAAAAAAGAAAAAAAAAAAAGACCTTTTTTGAAAGCTTGGTAAATAGCGTAGATAGTTGAATTCAGGACTTAAAAGTTGCTCAATTATTAGATTCATCCCTTATCTTTCACTCAAAGAAGGCCTTGGTAAACATGCCATAAAATATGAGGGCCCCAGAGAAAGATTTTGCTTTAAAATTCAAATCTATTTTGACCCTTAGAATCTATGGTACAATAAATTTAATATATTCTTATTTTTAAGATACTGAGCCTCAATCAAAGTTTTATTGTGAGACTGATCTTGAAGTTATTCTGACTCCAGCTCTTGTTCCAAAGATTGGAGTAGACTTTTTTCTATGCTAAGTTTTAGAAAAAAAAAATCTTTCTATATCTTATTCTTTAAACAAGATTTTTTAACTTTATTTATGATACATGCTTACCTATTATACTAAAAATTTTCATATTTTTAATATTAGTGGGAATTTTCAAGGTCTCATTTTTTTCACTAGATTTAAATTCTTGTTTTTTTACATATCGTTTTCAATAGTATATATCATAATTGAAATTATTTAAAAAAAATGGACCATCCAGCATCATCTAGATAAAATAGAAGCCTTCTTGTCTCAGGCAAAATGAAAACCGTCAAAATTGATCTTATAGTAAATTTGACATTTTTATTTATAAATATTGTGACATTACCCTCTCCTGGGTTGATCTTCAAATTACCCAATTCCTGTGACGGGATCAATAAATCAATCATTTTCATTTACACCCAATTTTATCCCACATTGTGATTTGATTGATTATAAGATGCGCAAAGCCAAGTGACCTTCAGAAACTGCTGTAAATCAATTGTTCAGGTTGAGCAAGTCACAAGGAAAAAAAAAAAAAAATTATATCTTAGTTCTTTTGGCACAACACTTGGTTGTTTCAACAGTCAAATTCTACTACTTTCATGCAGACAGCTATTGTCTCAACCTACATCTTAAGTTGAAATATAACACTTCAACTGGTTCTGTTAAGTCCGGTTCAGTTCTTAGGCCCCGCGATATCAGGTGGCATGGTCTCTCATCTCAACTACAATTCCAACCGCGGCTTTGGCCGGTCACTCTTCAACATTCTCTTGGCCACTCTAGACCTTCGTTTATATGAACTTCCACCTAAAACTAGTGTGGGAAATGATTGGTTTGGGGAAATCGGTGATTTCTTTAATCTTAATAGAGTTTCTTTTTTGTTGTCTGGCTTTTGAAGATTAATTATCTTTTTTTAATTTGGAGGTTTTTCCTTTCTTGAGAAGCAGTCATAAGTATCAATCTGCTCAATTAACTTCTTCCTTTCTCTAACCAATACTCTTCAAGGGGCATGAACAATTTCTCTGCTTTCCCTAGTTTTCCACCTCTGCTCACTACCTCAGTCCTCCTTTGATTGATTAGGATTGAAAATTCACTTGAGGCCATTAATTAAATTTTATTATTTCATATTTCTCCTATGCAAAGAAAATTCTATTTTCTACTTAGATATTTGCCAGATGACTTCCTCAATTTTTGTCAGAGTCATTAATTTCTTAATTCACAAAGAAATCCTTATACTCTAACCCTGTTTACAGTTGAATTCCATTTGTTGTCTGCTCAGCTGGTCATTAAGTAATTTTTTAACATTCCCAATTTCTCTTCTCTATTCGGTCCTGTGTACTTGAAGACAGGATCATTAATCAGCTATCCAACTCAGCACATGGCTTTTCCTGCAATCTGCCTTGGTCCATGGGAAATTCCTTTAGGTTTTAGAAATTTCACTTTTCTATGAAAAAAAAAAAAAAAAAAAAAAAAAAATTTAATTTAGTTTATCAGTACATCTTTCCATCCATCTCTTAACTCTTCAGTGCTGAATAGTATTACATCTCTCCCATACCATTCCTTGTCATTTTTCTTGTTATTTTGTAACTAACACTATTTATCATACATCAAACTTTGTAACTAACACTATTTGCCATACATCATTTTAAACATCTCCAATTCTTTTCTGTGTATCATGCAACATTTAAAATGTCCTTAATCATGCAACATTTTTTTTTAATGTTTTTCTTCCTCTCTTGTTTATGTCATGCATACATGTGTTCATGTGTATATGGGGCTCACAGCACCCCTTAAAAATTTGAGTGTTTGTTTTATAGTTTGTTTTTCTTGCTCATCATTCTTCTCTCGGCAATAGGATGTTTTGGTGTTTTTTCAGTGGATGTCAATTCTGAGTCCTCCCTTCTCTCCACAATACGTGGTTTTGAAGTTTCTTCAATAAGTGTTGACTCTCCTTCTTGATTTAACCTGTTTGAATAAAAGGCACCACACGGCACTCCCTTCTGAAGCTGCTGCATACTCGCCAGAATACCATCAATTGTTCTTTTCCTATGCATTTTATCAAGGTACCTATCAATGCTGACCAGTTTACTATGATCCTCTTATTATCATACCAAACTATACTCTCTTTTCCCACCAAATTTGTCTGTTAATTGATTCAGACTAATCCTTTCTATTGTTTTAATAATTTTAGCATCTTTTCTAGGGTAACCTCAGGAAACCTACCCACCACTGGTTCCTATATTCTGTGCAATTTTCTAAACTTTTGTCAATTATCCCCATAATTTAATCCTTTTCTTTATATTTCTCTTCTACCTGGCAAAATGGAGTAGGGAGATGGATATTCCAAATGCTGAACACCCCATGGGTAGTTTTATTAAAGATAATGGCAGTTCCACCTTCAGCGTCCCAGTAGATTCTCCCCAACACATTCTGGACAGATTAATCAGCTCCTGTGCAGCCACTGCCCAAATTTCATCAGATATACTGATAGCTTGTGGTAACACTGTATACCAATACTCCTACTTGGCAATTTTCCTCAATCCCCTCTCTATTGCTTTTGAATAGATCAAGTATACACAATTTGTAATTACCTGTTACATATATAGGACAGTGAGATACACGTTCCTAAAACATTATCCCTATACTTACTTGCTTCTTTTGTCATCAGCATCATAAATTTTGTCCTAGCTGAATTCAAAGCTACATACTCCACCTCAATTTTGTATCTCACAACTGCCCTCAAACTCTGATCTACTCAGGGATAGGTAAATTTATGATTTGATATACTTCAAAAATACTTTCTCTGTCCAACAACAGAATGGACATTAACACTAGCAAACTCCCATTCTCCAACAAGATAACACAACCTAAGGCATTGTAGCATTTCTATAATTTCTCAGTGGGATCCACCAATAAGCCCAAATGATGGGGAAACTCAACCTGTATATAACAGAACTTTCAAATGACTAGGGCTCACTATGCTTGGAGACAGGTGTTCTAGTGACAAAATATCCAGTTGAGTGCTCACATGCTCCAATAAAATTGTTAAGGACTGATTAGTTCATCACACCTTACCAGTAATGATATTCAATTGAAAAAACTGTTGTATAAATCCACTTGATTCCTGAAACTCATACCCCATAGCCTCCAAAGTATTGGCTATTTCCTGTCTTAGTTATCCTAAGTTATTTATTAATCATCTGATATTTGCCCTATTCTTTGCCAGATCCAATCTTAGTACATTCAGTATGGATACGCTCTTTCTTGCCACCTGAGCTAAGATTCTTTCATCCTTTTCACTTCTCCCAGTTCTCGCCTTATAACCTTGACATCACCTTCAGTCATTGTTCCAAACAGGACACTCAGCACTTTTCCAACAATGGAGACTACTGCCCTCTTTCTTCTTGTTTGCAGCAGTTCAATTCTCTTCAAATAATTCATGTCTTTCCACTGGGCCTCCATTGTAACTGTCTTCATTTCCAGAGTACAACAATCAAAGATACCTCTCTTTTATTGGATATTTTTGTGTTACCTTTACTCTGGTCATTTTCAGCTTCCTTATCTCACTCTCCAATTTGTTCAATAGTAATTCATATGGGTTCAAATCTATTACAAAGGTGACCAACCATTCTGACTTAGTTATTACTTCACTTGTTTTCTTGAAAACTGTATTTTTGATGTTTCCAAACTGTTAAAATCATCATTACTATCATCATCAGTCTTCCTGCAAGGGTAACATGATTTCCTGGTTTTTACTCCTCTATCCACTTATTTGTTTATTTTCATACTCAATGACTCGAGAGCACTCCTATTTCTTTCTTCTGTTCATTTCCAAGCCTTAAACTTTCTATTTCCTTTTAAACCTGCCTTTAGTAGATTGGTGAAGTTTAGACAGGTGTAAAGCACCCTCCCCCTAAAGGTATTTTATCAATACTATCACCAGACAAACATATACAGACCAATGACAGCACCAACAATCAATTTTCTCTACTCTTTGTGATGTGCTAACCACAGTTCTATCCTCTCCAACCAGCATTTTCTGTTAGTTACCAGATAGGGTTTTGAACAAGCCAAGCATTGTTGTGCACCAACATCGAACTCATCCATTCCATTCAGTTTACAGCCTGATTTTCCTTTTGAGATTCAGGGTTCTCTGCCCCTCTCAATCTCTTCTTAAGAGGTGCCTCTGGCTCAAATTCTAGCCACTTTTCCTCTCTTAATTGTTTTTGGAGTTGGAAAAAAAGGTATTTCATCCTCCTTTTCCTTTTCTTTGGGAAGTTTTGAATCAGAACCGTGGTTCCTTACTCCTCCTATGGTCTGCTGACTATGGTGGGACCAAGCAGTGACATCACAAAGCCCACTATGTAACAATGTTGACACAGATGATGAATGAACACCGCTGGCCAGCACCAATGGACCCTGTGCTGTAACTTGGACCACCTCGCTTGGTTCCCTATCGACAACTTCTGCTGGCTGTTGTCCTATCTCTCTTCTTCCTCATCAAAGTCCTTGTACATTTCCTTTTTTCTGGTTACACAAGGGTTGCTCTCTTCATCCTTTCCTTCTTGGTCTTTGGTTTGGTTACTTCCAAATTAGCTGCACAGAGCTAACTTCAGGTCATTGGTATGAGCCCTCTTAGCCCACTCTACCATCTGATTCCAGATTATGAAAGACACAACCCGTATGTTCCATAATCAGGTTCCCACCAAGGTTTAGCTTTCCTTCTCTCAAATGGATTTTGTAATACAACCCTTAATCCTTTCTTCCTCTATTCACCCTTTCATTTCATTTCTCTTTATCCTCCTCTGTGACTGAGTGAACAATTTATGCTATTGTTTCATCATCAATTGATGGTCTTCTCCCATATACTTTCTAAGGGGATTCAACAAATTATCTACTAACACATCTCCTAAGGTTCTACAGAATCTTTCTACTTTTGTATTACTCTGGGGATGATGGGCGATGTGGTTATATGCTTCACGTTCAGGCTTGTCAGGACCTCAGTCATTTTGTTCACATTCTCTGGTCCATTATCTGTGACCAGCTGTACAGGGGCACTATACATAGGAAATATTTAATTAATCACTAATTCAGCTACTGTCTGGGCTCTCTTATCTGGCACAGCTTATACCTCGGGCTAGTTCATCAGCCAATCCACAAAGCTCACTATGTAGACATTGTTCCCAGAGGTTTCCTTATATGGTTCTGATACATCTATGCTTATTTTCTCAAAGAGAAAATTTGGGACTTCCAATAGTGCCATCTTATGTCTTCTGCCTTGCGTTTGGCACACCATGCAACCCTAGTAGTCACAATCCCCATATGTCCTGAATTTTCATGATGTTGCTCTAATCTTTCTGACCTTAGATCCTTAAGTACAAATAGCCTAAGTCTTACTTCATTTCTTCCTGAGAGATAATATAGATTCCCTCATTGTATTACATGTTTGGAGGTCTCTCCTGCCTCTACCTTTACTCTGAGGGCAACTATCTCATTGTTTCTCTGACCCTTCTCAATTTCTTCTGTCCAATGAGGATCAGTCATCTTCTGTGTTGCTTCCTCTGCATCTGTCTCTAACACAGGATAGTCTTTCAGCCTATTTGAGTTGATAACTCCTATTTGGTAGGCCCTATCAAATACCCCTGGCTCCACCCTCACAGATTCTGCTTCTGTTTTGGTATCTTGAAAGTAGATCTGCACAGGTATTATCCTTTCCAGTCAGGTACTCTATCTTGCAGTTGTATCTGCTCAATTTCAGTGCCCATTGTTGGATCTTCTTGTTCGTCCAATCAGCCCATAAGCCATAAGCCACTCAGTACTTACTGGTGGATTATGGTTAGTTTTGATAGTAAAGAATACACCACTCAAGTAGTAATCTAGCTTTTGTCAAGCTTACATAATAGCATATGTGTCTCTCTCTCTCTATCACCGGCCATCTTTGCTGTGTTGCTGAGAGCATGTGTAATAGAAAATATACTGGTACTTCCTCCAGTATACCTGGTAATGAACCATCTCTATCTGGGTATGGTTGGTTAAAGACTGCTTCTATACACTACTCACTAGCATCCGTGTAGAGGATCATAGGCTTGCTGAGATCTGGATATGTCAGCAAGGGAATAGCAATCAAATGCTTCTTTAGGCAGTTAAACACTTTCTGGCAGTCCTCTGTCCACTTATAGTAACCTATGAATCCTCTTGTATCACTGCTTTTGGATCTGGCATTTCTGAGATCTTGCACCTTATCTAAGTCAGGCTTAATCCCTTTTCTGTTTATCACAGAACCTAGGTACTTAGTTTGCTCTCTCATAAACTGGCACTTTGACAGTTCTAGTTTTAGGCCATGTCCTCTCAACTGACTCAAAACCAGTTCCAAATGGTCAAAATGTTCTGGTGTTTCTGAGAACACCAGAATGTCATCTAGATAAGCCATAGTGAAGTCTTCTGCTCTGCCTAACACTATGGGCATTAACTGCTGGAATATACCTGGGGCATGACCAAGAATTGAAACAAGCCCATGTGACATGTAAATGCACCCTTCTCCCTATCAGTTTTATCAAGGGCCACCTGCCAGTACACTGATCTTGGATTTATATGTATTTAGCCTTCCCCAACAGAGTCAATATGTCATCTATTAAGGGCAGGGGCATCACTAAGGGCTTGGAAATGCCATTCAATTTCCTAAAATTGACATAAAACTGTGCCCACCATCTTTTTTTATCTATGAAGCAGCTCCATGGGTATTCAGATCTTTCAATCATCTCTGCCTTCAACATATCTTGGACTACTTCATCTACTAGGGATTTTTTATAGATAGGTGTTCAATACAGTCTCAATTTGATAGGTAACTGGTCACGAGTATCTATCTACATCTTTACCGTGCAGGCCTGCCCTAATTCCTTGTCTGATTTGGCCACCACATCATGGTTAGCCCTCAACAGATGTCCCATTCTAACCCTAAACTTATTAGAGGCTACTATCTCTTCATACCTTATACATTCCATTTGATGCGGCTCTCTTTTCTTTTTTATTAAACTTCACTCTTTGTATGGTCCTTAACAACAGGGCTCTTCCTACTTCTTCACCCTTACTTATTTTTATTGTCTTTATGGTCTGGTTGGCCAACAGAGTAGACACTACTTCTGCTGCTAAGACTTGACCCCTGGAAGCCATAATGTTAAATATCTGGTGCCGTGATATCCAGGATTTTGACCCGTGGGAATTGCCGCGACCGTCTGAAAGAGGAGATAAGGTTGCATTTGTTTTGTCCAGTCGGGACTGAGTAAGACCAGAAAGGACTCTAGTCTTTGGACTATATTGGTCTGAAAGGGACATAAGGAGAAAAGAGAAACAAAGCATGAAGCAGCGGATGCAGGTAAGTCACTTTTTGGTTTCCTTGTTTGCTTATTGCTAGTAATATTGTTAATCTTGTCAACTTTGTACACAGTTGAAGCGCCACCACTGTATTAAGTATTTTTCTTTTCATTGGTCTCTCTTCTTGTGGGGAAGTAGTAATTAACAAGACACTAGGATGAGCGTAGCAGGGTCATACATCCCAGACGGCTCTGAGGACGTGAGAATCCCCGAAATAACAATGGGTTTCAGGACGCTGATAGGTAGCCTAAAGCTACCTACTTGGAAACCCTGCAGACTTGCATGAATGGATTCTTTCCATTCAAAAGAAGCAAGTGATTTATGCCCTATCAGACCAAGAAATGGTGCTCCTAGCTTACAATGCAGCAGGTGTCCAAGTGCATGGGGGGGTACAGAGAAAATCTGGTTCTGACGTAGACAGAGCTTAAATCTGCACTGGTAGTTAATATGCAACTGAGTGTACGGCTATTGAGGTAATGAGGAAATTATTCCAGCTGCAGCAACAAGAAGGAGAGACTAATAAAGAACAGGGGGGAAAAATTGTGGAGCTAGTGGCATTAGCTTTTCCAGAGTTAACGACTTGGAACAGTGATTCTATTCAAGCCCTATTTTTTGATGTGTATGTGGCTGTGCTGAATGATAGAGACTTGAGGGTGATGTGCTAAGGAGAGGACCGATTACCCTGGCTGCAGCCATAGAGGCAGCTCAGACCAGCAAACGACTCTGGGATGAAATAAGAGAAGGTGTAGTAAGGAGCCCCCAAGGGACCAAAGTAGTGATGAAAAAGAAGGACCTAGAACGAATCCAGATATGGGATCCAAAAGAAGAGATGGAAGAGGACTGGGAGGCTGAGGCAGTTCCCGAGAGGAGAGTCTGTGTTTTTTTGCTATGGGTTTTACAAGCCCACACTGGGAAGACATGGGCTGATGTGCTGGACTTACAAGTATGGTGGTCATCGGGCTCGCAACTGTCCAACAAACTATGGAGACAACCCAAGGTCTCTGGGGCCAAACTGCACAACTTGTGGCGATTTCGTGCACAAGGCTTGGTGATGTAAGGCAAAGGGAGACAGTAAACTGGGAATAAAGTGAGTTAATACGATGATGCCCCCTACAAAGAAGGAAAAGGATCCAGGAAATGCTGATGAGTCACCCGTGAAAAAGTAAGAGGCAGTGTGGCCCCAGTGCAAGTAAGACTTCTGATATGCTGGACATGTGGTGTGGTCAGTCACTTTTCGGCCAGTTGTAAGGAGCGAAAGTGTTGGCACTGTGGAGGAGCGGGTCACCTAAGATGAACCTGTCCTTGCAGGAGAAAGATAAACCACACTAAACAGAAGAACCTAAACCTGGATAGATGGGATAAATGGGTTGCTAGTCTGAGAAAAGAGAATTATTCAAACTTTACTCCACCCAGTAGGGCCCCTAGACAGAAATTGGAACCCCTAGAAAAAGGTGAACTCATGTTGCCAGCTCCCATGTCTCGGTTGTCGAGAAAGCGGGAGAAAACATACGGGAAGGAGAAATACCGCTTGCTGAAGGAAGGGCCAGATTTCACCTGTAATGTGTTGCTGGGAGACAAGAAAGTAAAGGCCTTTGTCAAAACTGGAGCTTCAGTGTCACTGATTAGCTCCAAGGTTTTTTATACAGTTGGGACTGAAGATGAAGTTTAATACTGTCGAGCTATTAATAAGTTAGGCTGATGAGGATAGAGGGTATAACATAGCTACCTTTGCAGTTGGCAAAAACCAGAGGTAAACTTAAGGTTTATGTGATTTGTGCGGTGAAATAATTTTGGGGAGTGACTGGCTTAAGCAGAATAACACACAGATCCGTTTTGACCTCGCCATCCTAACATTGGATGGCGTAGAGATACTGTTGGGAAAAGAAAATTATAAACAATTGCCAGTGGTGGCCTAAACAGATATAAAGCTTCCCCCTAGGACTACTGTATCTGGGAAGGGCAAGATTATAACAGGAGTGCTGAACAGTGACCGGTACCAAGTGGTCCCTACTGATAGGAATGATAATATTGAAGGGGAAATAACCATGTGTGATTCGTTAGTGAAGAGATCAGGGAACGTTCCCTTGCTGTTAACCAATGCTGTCAATAGAACTATTAAAATAAAGCAGAGAGAGAAGATGTCACAGGCGTGCCCAGTGAGAGAAGTCGAACAGGTGAATAAGAATAGGTCTGGGAATAAGACAAGTAGTAAAGAAATAAAAAATGGGGATATATCAGCTCCTGAGTGTTATAGGAGAAAATTAAAGGGATTACTGAACAGTAATTGGGAGGTAACAGCCATTACTGATAAGGAATTGGGACAGACGGAGACAGCTGAAATGAAAATAGACATGGGTAATCACCCACCTATTAAGTAAGACCGTATAGGACCCCAATCCACAAAAGAAAATTAGTAGAGGATGTAGTGAATGAAATGATGGAATCAGGGATAATCAAAAGATCCAAATCTCCCTGGAGTTTTCCAATAGTGATTGTTGAGAAGGATGGAGGGCATAAATTTTGTGTGGATTTTCATCAATTAAATGCCATTACAAAACCACTAGTAGTGCCCCTTCCCTTGATTGATGATATTCTAGCACTTTTAGGAAAGTCTAAATGTTTTTCCACCTTAGATTAGAGGTCGAGATATTAGCAGATAGCACTTAGCAAAAAGAATCAGGAAAATACCGCTTTTACCTGCCACATGGATCTCTTTAATTTTAGAGTTATGCCATTTGGGTTAGCAAATGCCCCGGATGTATTTAGTCAGTTGATGTCCATCATCCATCATATTGAATGGCCCAGAGGCATTTGTATTGACATATCTAGATGAGATCATGGTGTTTTCAAAATCACTGGCGGACCATTTTGAACATCTGCAGAAGGTGTTTGATAGGTTAAGAGACCATGGATTAAAGTTAAAATTATCAATGTGTCAGTTTATGAAAGAGGAGACAAAATACTTAGAGTTTATTATAAACAAAGAAGGAACAAAAATAGATTTAGACAAAGTAAAGGTTATAAAAGCCATGCCCACACTGAAAACTGTAAGAGAGATTAGGGGATTTTTTGGAGCCATCAGATATTATTGGAGGTTCATACCAGCATTTAGTCAGCTAGCAGGCCCTCTAATAGCTCTAAGAAGTATGCTAGGTTTAAGTGGACCGAGGATTGTCAGCATGCATTCAAGGCTCTAAAGAACCAGCTGACAGTTATACCCCTGTTGGCCTACAGAGACCTGAGTAGGCTCATGGTGCTGTATGCCGATGCTAGCGATAAGTGTATCAGGGCGGTTCTTACACAACCATGTCCTGATAAGAATGGACCAGTACTGGGTGTGCCTGAGGAAGTGCTGATCTATTTTCTGTCTCATCGGCTCTCTGAGACTCAGCAAAGGTGGCCAGTAATAGAAAAAGAGGAATTTGCCGTTCTGTATGCTGTGCAGAAACTAGATTATTATTTAAGTGGGGCTGTCTTTATCACTAAAACAAACCATAAACCCCTCAAATATTTGTTGCAGGCAGAGTAGATGAATACGAAGATACAACAGTGGGCATTGAAGTTAAGTGAGTATAACTGCAAGATAGAATATTTGGCAGAGAAGGATAATACCTGTGCTGACCTGTTATCGAGAATTCCAAAGTAATTAGAGACAGAATCTGTCAGGTTGGAGCTGCGTGTGGATGATAAAACATTCCAAATAAATGTGATCAATTCACAGGCTTTGAGGGAAGATCAGGAAACGAGTGAAACAGAGGTTGTTTCCGACCTCCACTGGAGAGATATTATTAGGCATAGTGAGATAGCAACTATCAGATCCATGATAGAGGCAGGGGGTACATCCAAATATATAGTGCACGATGGAGTGTTGTATTACCTTTCAGGAAGAGATGAGGAAGTAAGTTAAAAAATGGTGATACCTGAGAAGTTGAGAGTGGAAATTTTTGACCAGTTTCATAGGGAGTTAGGACACATGGGAATTGATAAGACATATGGATTAATAATGACCTATTGGCCTAAGCTGTTTAATGATGTTGTGAACCATGTAAAAAAAAAAGTGAACACATCAAGTACAGAGTCAAAGGAGTAGGGTTGCCCCAGTATTAGAAATGTATGTTCCGAATTATCCATTTCAGAAAGTAAGCATGAATATTTCCGGGCCCTATGGAGAAACATATAGAGGTAATTTTTATATAGTGAGTTTTGTGGGCTGGCTGACGAATTTGCCTGAGACATTTGCCATACTGGATTAGAAGGCACAAACGGTGTCAGATATAACACTGAACAAGATATTCCCTAGGTATGGGGCCCCTGAACAGCTGGTTACCGATAATGGGTCGGAGAATGTGAATCAGATTATGAGAGAGACGTTGGAAGAATTAAATATACAGCACATAACCACCTCTCCATATCGCCCCCAAAGTAACGCTAAGGTAGAGAGATTTCATAAGACCCTCGCTGATGTATTAGCTAAACTAGCAGAGGATAATAGAGAAAATTAGGATTTATTCGTAATCCAAGCATTAGCAGCTGTGAGATTCTCAATGAACAAGATGAAAAAAATTTCCCCTTATGACTTGATATATGGCAGGAATGTAGTCTTACCTATAGACAATCTATTACGACCTAGGAGGAAGTATTTGGGAGAGGATCATCACCAAATAGTGATAGAAGAACAACATAAAATTTTTACGCAAGTGAGGAAGAGGAGGATTCAAAGAGCCCAGAAAAGCAGAACGATAGGATAAGAAGTTTTCTTCCAGATAGGTGATGCAGTGTATTATAAAATACACCTGAGAGAAGGTAAATTGGACCAGAGATGGAGTCCATACTATAGGATTGTCAAGCATACGAGTCCAGTTTCCGTTGTGATATGAAACCAATTGACTGGGAAGGTAAACAGGGTGCATGTGAATGATATAAAACTAGCTGAAATAGGAGAATGGAAAGGAGCCGAAATAAAAACATCAACAGAAAAAGCTGAGGAAAACTACGTTGGTAGAACCAGAAGGGTTAGAGACTGAGAGTGAAAGTGAAGGGAGTGAGGAGATTGAAATTAGCCCAACTACCCTTCGAAGGCTGAGGGAGATAAATCGGACCCCAGCGGGACAGCACTCTTTTCCACAAGGCTACTTTGCCTTCCTTAGTACAATTCCTCTCCCCAGAGATCAATTAGAGTGCTTCTTTTTAAAATTTTCCTTTTGTCACTAGTCTTCCTCTGCCTGACACAGCAGTTCTAGGGTTTAACTTCATTTCATCATCAACCATCACTGTCACTAACCCCTCAGGGGTGCTTTTCAATGGCGTCTCTACACCATCTACAATTAACACAGTGGGGTTGAACTTAATGTGTACTTTGTGGTGATATAGCCAGTCCTCACCAAAGATCACTTCCCCACAGAGGTCAGTATCACATAGAACATTCCAAGTCTTTCCTACTCTCACTGGAAGCCTCACCATTCTTCTTATTTTCATAAGTCTACCATTTGCCTGACTAATGTCTATCAGGTCTTCTTATCTGCCCCATATTCTTCAGGCTTCCATACTTTTCTTCCTTCATTAGGGAAACCAATGTCCCCATATCTATTAAGGCCCTCATTGTTGACCCACCACCGTTACTGCACAGGTGAGTTCCCCCTCCTGAGTCAACAAAGAGAATACCTAAGCAGTTTTCCACCTGGGTTACGACTCTGCCCACCCGAACATAACTGCTGGCAGTAACAGTACCTCATTAATATCCCTACTGGGGGTTCCTGACTGTGCCGTTTATGACAAAGTGCTTTTGGTTGGGTTTCCTCACCTTATTTCTATGGGGACAGTTTCTTTCCATATGCTCTGGTTTCTCACAAAATCAATATCTTTTCCCCCAGCAGTTTGCACCAAAATAACCAGTCTTATTACATGCCCAACACCACATTCCTTTTTTTCTTGCATGCAACCCTCCTTTTTACATCCAGGGCAGCCCATTAGCATATTCCTGGTTCTATCTTCCAGGAGCGAGCTTTTTAACTGGGGTCTGTGGGGTCCTTATCCTGATTCCACACCACTTTATCTCATGTCTATGTTGATCGCACATAATTCATCTGGGTTCATGGAAATCTTGGGGCAGTCCCCATTTTGTTGGACAGTCTACCACTCTATGGCCTTTGCAGTGTGGACTGGTAAAATCCATACCTAAACATTCAGGCCCTTCTATTAGGGTTCTCCTCCCATTTCTGTCTGACCTCCTCCTGTTTTATTCTATGTAGGAGGCTTTCTTCTTTTCCCTTGGCCACCAGACTGACTGATGCCTCCTGACTCTGTACCTGTGTTTCCTCCTCTCCTAAACTCCTTAGCTAATGCCACAACTTCCGACAACTTGATTGGTACCCCCTTATTACATCATGCCTAATACGCTCATCCTGGAGCACATCCCAGTACAGATCAGCTAAGTGGGCCTGGATGGCTGGGTCATTTATCATCCTTTCTGAGTATGTATAGGTGGCCATTCTTTCGGATGGAATTTGCACGAAACACATGAGGTTTCTCATGGCCTCAATAGCCTTGCCTTCATTGACATATTCTTTTAGCAGTAATTCTGCCAACGCTTTCCAGGTCACATGGGATCCATTGCTGGGTACTCCTTAATAAATTTTGACACTGATTCCTCAGTGGCTGGCGTTAAATACCACATAAACAATCTCTCCATATATGAGCTGCCTCTTTTCAATAGATGCTAACCAGTCCCTTAATTTCCCAAGTCATCCCCAAAGGCTAAAACTCTGGGTCTCTCCAGTAATATCCTCAGGTCGTGTGTCAACAATTGCCCGGCTACATAGTCTTCAAACTCCACCCTTTTGGGGTCTTCTGACCTGTAATCACTCATGCCTTCTCCCTAGCAATAAAAGATCAGCAAATCAAACAAATTGAAAATAAATAAATAAAAACATCAAAACATTTGACAAATTGGCTCTGGCGAGCTGCAACAACAAAATTGAGAAATTTCAGGGATAACCGTAAAGTGTCCTACCTGTTACTGTTAATTGTGGTCATTTCAACATGAGAAGAGAGAGAGAGAAAAAAAAAATTGTGGAGTGTATCTAGAACCGTATGGTCAAAATGACCAAAGTCCATTGATTCTCACTCCGTTCTTTGGGTTGTCTACTGTTCTCGAGTTGGTCTGTGGAGCATAATGGTCAAAATGATCAAAGTCTGTTCTTGCTCTGTTTTGGGTGTCTGTTGTTCTTGGGCCAATCCTGACTATTTTGTTGTGGGTTTATCCTAGTCATGGCAACCAAATGTGACATTACCCTCTCCTGGGTCAATCTTCAAATTACCCAATTCCTGAAGCTGGATCAATAAATCAATCACTTCTTTGTGATTTGATTGATCATAAGATAGGCAAAGCTGAGTAACCTTCAAGAACTGCTGTAAATCAATCATTCAGGTTGAGCAAGTCACAAGAAAGAAAAAAAAATTTCTTCATAAAATTCCAAGTTTTATGTCTTAGTTCTTTCAGTAGAATACTTGGTCATTTCAACAGTCAAATTCTATCCACTTTCATGCAAACAGCTTTCATCCCAACCCACATCTTACGTTGAAATATAACACTTCAGCTGGTTCTGTTAAGTCTGGTACAGGGTTTGAGTCGTGTTTTTCTTAGGCAGGTGATCAATTAAATTAATTTCTATCCATCATGACCTGACTTTGAGACAAACCTCTGTAACACACTTCCCCCTTAATTGTCTGGATATGGTAAAAATTGTATTGTTTTTAAGTTTCTATATATAATTATTCCGAACAGAAAAAATATTTCACTGTCTGATAAGGTGCTAATAAGATAGTACTGAAACACAATGGCTCGTGTTGCAGTAAACTATGTTTTTATTATAAACTTATAATAAAAATATTACCATTTATATATATATATATATATATATATATATATAATGAATCATTGCAAAATAACGCTTAATCCCAACTGTAGCGTTTTGTCAAAATATGTGCTTGAGTGTCTTGAACAGGATTCATTTGTTCAACTGAAATAGGCAGATCTGAGCATAAACTGTCAGATTTATAGTTACTCTGGTTACTTAATGGTACACTCATTAAACTCCAAAGATGAAATTGCACAAGTATTAATGTTGACCTTTATTCAGATTTACAGAGAATGGGACTAAAACTTGTACAGATAATGAAGACTGTAGTCTTTCAGCACACCTAATACTAGCATACAGGGGATTGCTTTCAATGAGATTCACCTGATCTAATAATGGTTTATTCTTATTGTGTCAAATAAATTGATGCAGGAACACAGATCCTGGTGAATCGACCACAATATTACAGTGTTTCCATAAATTGAATATCTCTTGAATCTGAAGAACCTTTTATTGGGAGTAGTATTAGTTGCTATTTATTATAGCAAACATATTGATTAGAGAACATCAGGAAGTACCAGTTCCCATTTTGCTCAGATAAACCATGTATTCTCAGTGAAAAACATACAGCCTTCCATATGATGTATCCTGATTTGAATGTACAAGGGTGAGCTGAAAACTTCATATACTATGAAGAAGTGATGCTAGAGCTGTGAAACCTTGTATGCATTAATTTCAACTCTTATAGCTGCATTAGTTATTCCCAGGCAAAATGACATCTGATTGTTCAAAGATAATTTAAAAAGTAACTAGTAGCAACTTCTCTTGAAAGTGTATGAAATTTTGTATTGTGGTGCTATTAAATCCCTGCAGAAAAAGGGTTTAGAACCCAAGAACATTCATTTCTACATTAGTGGATGATTCTCCAGCTTTATCAACAGTGCAAAAGTGGTCAGTTTGATTTGTGAAAGTATTGAAAATGACCTAAGGTATGAATGTTCTGCAACTGCCACCACCAAGAAAAACATTCATCATGCTCAACATATACTAATGGATGATAGGTGATTGACTATAACCTAAATAGCCAATGTTATTAGCATATACCATGAAAGAGTTGAGAATATTCTGCACTGTGAACTTGGAAGGATGAAGGTTTCTGCTCAGTGGGTGCCATCTCTTCTGACACATAATCAAAAGCACACCATACTAATCACATTATAGGAAAATCTCACATTGCTTGTGGCATATCCAGTTGATTTCTTTGAATGTTTCTGAATTCAGGGTTGGCTCACCACTTTGGGCCAGAGACAATCCATGCAGTGGACCCCCCCACCCCCCCCCGCCACATAAGCCCCAAAGAAGACTAAGGTTGTTTCTTCTGCAGGGAACATGATGACCTCAGTATTTTAGGATGCAAAAGGGCCACACCACCAATGGAGAGTACTATGCCAACTTGCTGAGACAGTGACGAAGGGCTATCAAGACCAAACATTCAAGAAAGCTGATGAAAGAGGTCTTGTTTCATCAGGTCAATGCTCCAGCACACAATTCCTTGATTTCAATGGTGCATGACTGTGACTTTGAGCTGGTTGATCACCTGCCCTATTCCTCATGAAAAAACAATTAGCTGGGAACCAATATCGCAGTGATGATGATGTCCTAACTGCTGTTTACTTTTTTTAACCAACAGGATGAACAGTCTTCTTTGAACAGTCAGAAGTCAGTTTACCTGGAAAGAAACAATGCATTTATTAATAAGAACAGTTGAAACTAATGCATGCAAGATTTCACAGCTATAGCAACATTCCTTCATAGTCAGCCTATATGACCAAACATACCACAAAGTGTAAAAATTGTTTCAAGGGACTTTTACAGTCTTTGTGTGCCTGTTTGGGCATAGAAAAATGAACAGGAGGAACCTTGATTATTTGCCAATAACTCTAAGCATGTAAAGATTGTGACATGATAGTAAAGGCCATTTGAAATCTACATTCAAGTGTGCCATCATTTGGGTAGCTTTTATCAATCTACCTTCCATTGGTTTATAAAATGAAGGTTTTTAGTAATGCAAAAAGAGGCACAAATACATTTTACTTCATCAGTAGAATAGGAAAGTCATAAAGATCTAAAAGATGCCAACTTAGGTCTTCATTTTTTGACTTTATTTTTGTTCATCTGTTTATATTTCTGAGATGAGGTATTGTAACTATTTACACTATTTACATTTTTCAGACTTGTCCTTGTTTTTACAGCCATATTGACAATATTTTGGCTGTTGTATGCTCTAGCCTTCTTCAGGTAATATTTGTTCTGGATGTTGGTGTTTCTAAAGAGTGGTTCAATGTAGACGTTCTTCCCACGTTTATTTTCTGAAATGGGCTGACATAACCTTCGCATTCCTGTGTCACTCATTAAAGTCACTGAGAATGTTATATTTCCTCCACTTGCCACTTGCAAATATCATGACTGGTATTGGCAAATGTCCAGTTCTTATCCTGCAGTTTGTTGCTGCTCTGTGCTGTTCAGAAATTTTAATTACAATTCCAATACAAAAGCTGTCACATTTATTTTGTTTCTTTGGGTATTGCTGCCCAATGTGCATGCCATGTGTATGTTTTCAAAATTGACATAGCTATTGCAAAGATTGCAGTCCGTACTAGTTGACTTGGTAGAAAAAAAATGGATTTTCTTTGAATGCTGTTGTGTTATGCAGCTTCTATTTCCAGTTGAGTCCAACTAATTCTATTGTTGGTTTTTAGATAGTACATCATAACCAGTCTAATCAATATACAACACATTCCATCCTTAAATGACCTGAAGGTGCATATTACAAGAAAGGAGGAGGTGTCCACTATAGACTTGCTTACAAGTATAGCAGGAGTCTTACAGCATGAATTCAAACTATAAGACTCCTAGCATACTTGTGAACAATTTAAATAGTTATTTTTTGTTCATCTCCAATTCTAGCATAACAGCTACCAAACACTGGTTTGTAGGTATAAAATGTTGCCTTGCAAGCCAACTTTTGAATCACTTGAATGATATCAGTGGCTTCCTTTTCAATGGTTGGGTAGTGCAGTTCCCTACTTTGCAGGGTTCTTGACGAGACTGGATTGCTGCCTTGTTTAAATATGATGAAAATATGGTCATTAAATATGGTTTTTGTTCCATGTGTCCTCAATGATATATGGCCCAGTGGATATATGCGTTGGTTAGAGTCAGAGACTTGACCCAAGAGTTGTGAGTTCAATATCTGGCTACAGTAGTGGTGAACAAATAACTTAGAGAGCCGAGTTAAAGGGAGAGAATTAAGACATCCAAAAGTGACATGGCACATGGAACAAGAATGATATACTTTAGTGAGCAAAATAAAAGGTTTAGTTTGAAATTCCAAACACTTAAGATTGCCAGAGTGTATAACAGTTGAAATGTCATGAATATTGCAATAAAGATGTGGACAACAGTCCAAACAATGTAAATAATGTATCTAAGATATCATATTCAACCACAAATAGCATATTATTGCATATTTATGCTTTGAAATTTATCCTTTGTGTGAAATTTGCCCTACCTCTGTTTAAGAGGAATGTTTTGCATTTTATTAGTGAGTGAATTATATCAGAAAACCTTGGTATCCATTGGTCATAATATACAGATATCCCTCAAACTTTACACATCTTATGCCTGTAAGAGGAAATCCTTGTGATGGATGCATTTTTTTTTCTTCACTATTTTGGTGAACCTTTATATTTAACTTTCTTCTAGTACAGGTGTGGCAAACACGTGACCCACCAAATAAATTTGAAAGAGAAATTACTTTTTCTTTAAATTGAGTTATTTTGTTTTTAAACAAATGTGTTTCATGTAAATTTTTACTTTAAAATATAAACTATTTTTTTCTTTCAATTGAATTAATTTGTGTTTCATTTGAAGTTTTCACTTTAAAATATTAATAAAATTGTTTTTTTTAAACAGAGTTGTTCAAATAAATGGATTTTTTTACCTTATAAAATTAATAAAAATAATTACTTTTTTTTCTTAAACTAGGTTATTTTGTCTTTCAAATGTGTTCATGTGAAGTTCCTACTTAAAAATACTTATTAATCAAAATAGTTTTCCCTTAAAGTTTAAACTAAGTTACTTTCTCTTTCAAATAAATTCATTTCATATGAATCTTCTGTTCTTTTAAAAATTAATAAAAATCAATTCCATTTCTTTAACCTTTTATTCTGTCCATTTTAAATATTAACTATTTTACTTAATATGCCATATAAAATTGGGAATTTTTTTAATTTGGCCCTTGCACTGAAAAATTTGCCCACCCCTGTTCTAGAAGTTTCACTAACGAAGCTATCCACATTACATGAACCAACTAGTGCATTTGTGTTTATTCACAAAAAACTCAGTCGTGGCATATGCTAGATCTTCTTTCTTTCTTTTTTTTTTTTTTAATCATATCACCCCAAGCAAGGCAGTCCACTGCCACTATAGCGCAGGGGGTTACATAGAGCGATTGGGTATAGGAAATGTCAGAGGGAGGGTGATAGACAAGTTAGGAGGTATATAGGGAGGGAGAGTGTTGGAGAGAATGGGTGCAAGTTAGTGTGTTAGGTGTCTATTGACCTTACATTTAAACTCCTGGAGGTTGTAGCCGTCGGGGAAGCAATCATGCGGAAGGGAATTCCACAGGCGGGAAGTGCAAGAAAAGAAGCTGTTGAAGTAGAAATTGCAGTTACATTTCATCAGTTTCACTGTAAAAGGGTGGGACCTAGTTGCTAATCTAGTACCCTCGTGCAAATTCACACCTAGTGGGCACCAGTGATTTAAGTTCATCAGAGCAGAAGCCGTGAAAGTACTTATAGAAGAGGCACAGGGAAGCCATGTCACGCCGGTGAGAGAGCGACTGCAGGCAGTCAGCCAAGTCGGTATCGATCACATTACAGATTCTCCACGTTATTTTGTCAAGAAGCCAGAGGAGAATAGCAGGGGCACCCAACCAGATGTGGCAGCAGAACTCAATACCTGGGCGGACGGTAGATTTATATATGTGCAGGATAGATTCAGGTGGAAAGAATTTCTGGGCCCTGCACAGAGAGCCGACCTTCATAGCAGCGGATTTAGCAATGGATTCGATGTAGTCATTCCACTTGAGGTCCGCTGAGAGTGTCAGGCCAAGCAGGCGTAGTGTTTTACTCTCTGGGAGGCAAGCCTGTTCCATGCTAATGGGGGGGAGGTGTGGTTGTCTGTGGTGGTTAATTGACAGCAGCTTCGTTTTGGAAGAATTGAACCTTACGAGCCACTTCCTACCCCAATCCACCACGGATTGGAGGTTCTTTTCAAGCTCGGCAGTGAGGTTCGCCTTGTCACCAACACCAGATTTTTGATCGAGGCGAGAATAAACTGTGGTGTCATCGGCGTACATGCCTACTTGGGATGTTATGGCATTGGGGAGATCATTGATGTAGATTAGAAAGAGCGTAGGACCTAGGATAGAGCCTTGGGGGACACCCGCATTTGTAGGATAGTTCTAGAAGAATATTAGAAGTAACAGGAAGTAAGTTGGTGTTATATAACATGGCAGTAGTGCTTGGAAACAATATAAATATCCTTTTGTTGTTAAACATCCTGAAAAACATTATCTTCAATTTCAAGTATCACTATTACAACAGCCTCATATGCTGACAATCTAGCATCTTACTCTCCAAAAGTCGTTGGCATAATAGGAGTTATACTGTTGATAAAAGTATCACAGTTCAATGCTTCATGACATAATTCTGCTGAAAATGCTTTTATATTGGAATCCTTACTGAGTTTCCATAATCTTTGAAGAAATTCATCAAGAATCTCACCACCTTGTTTCCATGTCTTACAAATTGGTGTTTAACATTTTGTTTGAGATCTATAATGTTGATATAATATTGTCAAAATTGGTACACAATTCAGTATTACAGTTGAAACAGCTTTTTCTCTAACACTTTTCACTTGTAGAACTCTTCCAATTACTTACTTTCCAGTGAGCCTTGAATTTCAAAGATTTAAATGCAATGTCAATCATAATCTTAATTACTGTTTTTGTTTTCTTGTTCTTGTTTTTTCTTTCTTATATTCTCTCACAGTCAGTAACCCCTTGCATCATAGTAGCTTTATTGTCTTGCTTGGGGTGAAATTATATATATATATATATATATATATATATATATATATATATATATAGTAGTGGCCATAATATAAGGAACGGAAACAACAAAGACATAAATATGTGTATTACTTAAAAAGTAATGCATGATTAGCAATGAAATTTTTACCGAATAAAGATTAGGGTGTAATGCATAAATATTATACAAAGTTACAAAAATTTACATAATAGTTTGTTTTTTTTTTAAATAAAGATTAAATGGAATAAAGGAAATAAGCTACTGGACAAAAGTTAAGGAACAATCTTGTTAATACTTGATTGTGAACAAAATATCAACAATTTAATATTTGGTAAACATCCCCTTATTTTTAATGACTTCTCTGCATCGTCGATCACATGATCTAATTAATTTCTTGCAATAACCAGCAGTAATTCCATTCCATTTGTCTTTCAACAACTCCTATAGATGATCCTGGTTTTTTGGATTTCTTTTCTGAGCCCTTTCTCCAATTATCTTACAAACATTTTCTATTGGATTCGGGTCAGGGCTCTGGGATGGCCACTTTATTAGGGCGATTCCTTCTTCTTCAAATAAAGTCATAACTTTCTGAGCCTTGTGGCAAGGTGTATTGTCCTGCATGAAAATAGGAGATTCATAAAGATTATGGTGTAATCTTGGTACCACATGCTGCTAAAGAAGCCTTTTGTAAATCTCGGCATTGATATTGCCATGTATGCGGATGATAGGGCCAACTGCTGCAGATGAAATCATTCCCTACACCATCACACTGCCAGTACCATACTTAACAGTTTTCTTGACACATTGAGAAGACAGTCTTTCATCTGTTCTACGGCGTACGAAAGTTTTGCCTTCAGAATCAAATATAGTAAACTTGGACTCGCCACTAAAATGAACTGTATCCCATGGTGCGTCAGTCCAAACAACATGTTCTCTTGCATACTCCAGGCATGCCCTTTGGTTTCGCTTTGAAATGAGAGGCTTCAAAGCTGGAATATGGACATGCAATCTTGCATTTTTTAACCTGTGAGCAACTTTTTCCTTGAGATCTTATCTGTGTCTTCATTAAATTTACTGGCAATTGATGTAGCAGTTTCAAAATGGTCTTTTGTAGATATTCTAACAATTCTTTGGTCTTTTCTTTGCAATGCTTTTGGAGGTCTACAGTTTTTGGTTTTGCATTTAACATTTTATTGGTTTTATACCTGCTAATTACACAATGAACAATAGTTTTAAACCTATGAACAATATCAGAAATTTCTGAAATTGACTTTTTTCTTGATAGTGACAATGAGTTTTTTTTCTTCAAAAAGAGTGTTTTGCATGTAGAATTTGCCATATTGCTTAAAAATAAAGTCCTAATGATAAATGAACTTTTTACTTATCAATCTTACCAATATGCCTTCCCCTTCAGCTGTTGGCATAGATCTTACTTTTGAGATGACCCCAAAGGAAGAGATCTGAAGGTGTCAAATCAAATAATAAGAGTGTTGCAATAACTTAGACTGATTTTAAATGTGAATTAAGTTTATGTGTCTAATCTAACAAGTTATTTTGTACTGTTCATTAACTTTCTATCAAAGCAGGATACATGCTTAAAATGATTAATCTGCAAAAAGTAATTTTTAGCAGTAAACCTTGAACAGTTAATATTCTTTTTTTTTCATACTGGTGTTATTTAGACAAATTTTAAGAGTAAATTTAGAATTCTCAATTTAATTTGAATAAAAATGTAACATTTTTACATGTTCTTCTAGAATATCTATATATTTTGTCATCTGCATTTATTATGATAGAAGTAAAGATAAATTTCTGTTTTATTAAAATTAGTAAATCTAAGTTGCTATGGTTGGTTCTATTAAATCAAGCAAAAAGATTCCATATTTTGATTAATGCTACAGAGAAAAACTGCTTTCATCAAAAAATATAAAAACAAAGATTATTTCTAATTTATTAGGACATGCTTATGTAATTTACAATTGATATTGTTTACCAATAACTAACATTTCTCACCAAATGTTCATTTTGAATAAAATTATTTTTTATACATTTTATGAAAGAGAAATCTGAGAAAATTTTACCTTCATTGTAAGCAAGCACAAACTATTTGTTTTTCATAAAATTATTTAAAAATTACAAAAAACATCTATTCCTTACCTTCCCTTCTTCAGATTTATGGTTTCCTTTCACTTCAGTAAAATTTATGAGTTTTCCAGGCCAAGAAGGAAAACCTCTTATCTGACCCCATACCAAATCTCCTATATTAAAAATTCTAGGATATGTTGGCATCATTGGTTCTTCCATAGAATCTTCATCATCTAGAATATAAGTATTATTGAAAAGAATTAAAGTTATACATAAAAACCCAAATCTTATGATTTTTTGGTTCTAACTTTAGATAAAAACCAAATTCAGAACAAAAAAAATTCATAAATGTTAAAACTAAAAAAACTTTAAAATTATTGACATTAAATTACTGAGAAACTTTTAATGAAATTAAAGTGAATAAAACAAGATTAAATATAACTGGATTAATAACCAAAGTTGTGAATATACAGTTAAACCCAAAATTATTCATACTCTACAAAATGTGTGATCTTAATAATATATTTTCTTTAAAGGAATGCATTTTTTGTCTCAAGTTGACAAAAAAAAAAAAAAAAAAAAAAAAAAAAAATTAAAGAAACAACACATAAGGCAAAAGTAAATTTCATTTAAGTATTATTTGCATTGTGATCCCAAAAAGCATGTTCAAAATAACTCTTACCCACATCTTAGATAATGTAAATGATTACAAATTAATACAGGGATTAATTTGAGCTTTTTCCTTTACAAATTTCTACACTTCCATTAAAATAAATGTAATCATGATTAGTACAATAGTATACTTCAGAACCATATTTAAAGAGAGATTAGCGTTTTGTTACTTAGTAGTATTGATAGCCTGATTAAAGTGAATAGAATCATGAATAAAGAGCAGTATATTCAGACTATGAGTTTCAGTTTTGTTTAACAGCATATCAACCTCTGTGGGTTATTTAATGCCGAAAGGGTGGGGTTTTACGCTTTTTTTTGGGGGGGGGGGTTATAGTGAGAAGGGTAATCCAGTTAGATTTTAATGAAAAAAAATTTTTTTTTTAAATTTTAGAAAAACTGAAAACATCTTCCAGTTTTATATTCATAAAAATTTTTTTGAGAATATATATATTTTTTTATAGAAGGTTGTGGCAATAAATTTTTTGGTGGTAATATTTTTCCTTCAAGAAAGTATATATTTATTTTTTATTTTATAAAAGTTTATTTTTCTGTATATATTATTATAAAATTTTTATTTTATTTTTGATACTTTCATATTGTTTTTACCAGTTTGGGGGCTAGCTATTTGCCCATAGCTGGGACCCTAACAGGTGCTACCACTCCAGGTCAGGGTGGACCTGAGAACAACAGCAATTAAGAGGTGGTTCCATGCTCCTCACAACCTCCCAATCAGAGGCCTTGCTGCTGAATTCATTTTACTGTCAGGCCCAGGACCTATAGTCTGTGGTATTGGTTTGGGTTAGTCTCAGTAGGCATCTTCATCAGAAAATTTATGTTTTGACTTTTTTTTTTATTTTTGGTGACATTATATTTTGTTGCATATTCCTATTTTTTTAAAGAAAGTTCATGATCTTTTTGGCTTTTAATTCTTTAAAAACTGTTTTAAGAGTTCTTTTATTAAAAAATTTTCTTCTCATAGGGGCTGTATTTTTACAATCTTCAAATATGTGTTTTATTGTCAATAGGGATCCACATGTACACTTAGGTTATTGTTCTTCCTGTTTCAATAAATAGTTGTGTGTGAGTTGTGCATGTCCTATGTGGAGCCGATTTAATATGATCTCTTCTCTTCTGTTTGTTTTTTCTTCCTGCTTCCATTTTTCTAGGTTAGGTTTTATTTTGAAGAGTTTATTATCTTTGTTCATTTCCCATGTCTGTTGCCATTTCTTTTATAGGTGTTTGTTTATTGTTGGTTTTATGTCTGTATAGGGAATTTTTATTTTTTTTGTCTGTAGTCATTTTCAGGGATGATTTTGCCGATTGTCTCCTCCTTTTATTCCCATATGACTGGGTATCCAGCAGATTATAATTTGTGTTTTTTGTTCTAGGTTATTAATTCTATGGAGTAGGTTTGTTATAAGTGGGTTATCCAGTTTTCTTCCTTTCAGAGGGAGTCGGAATAAATAATGAATTTTTGGTTATTATTTTCTATTATGATGTCTAGTGCCATGTTTATGGCAATTGCTTCAGCACTAAATATGGATGCTTCACTTGGTATTCATATTTTTTTGGTAGTTTTGTCTGTCACTGCTGCACTACCAGTGCTCTTTGCATACTTTGATGGTTTGGGTACCTTTCTTTGATCTTAGCTAGTTTTTCCAGGTATGTGATGGGGTGAGTTTTACTTTTGGGGAGTTTACTGAGTTCTATTATTATATTCGGTTTTTGAATGATCCATGAGGGAATATCAGATATTTTGGTTTTATGAATTATATTTAATGGGATCTTTAGTTCCTTAATGGTTTGTTTTATTCGAAGCCCAAATGTTTTTATTTTGTTTTCATTTTTTTGGAATAATGATTGGTATGAAGGCTTCAGTGTGCTGTCATAAGCAGGGTTTGAGTGGTAGGAATTTAGTTTAGTGAAATGTTGTATAGCCAGTTTTTTCTCGCCTTAGGCTTAATGGTAGTTCACTGGCTATTACGCATAGGCTCTCTATTGGGGAGGTGGGGAAAGCACCCAGTGTGATTCTCATTCCCTGATGGTAAACTGTATCTAGTGTTTTTAAATATGTTTTTTTGGCAGATCCATCCAATTTGGAGTGTATTATTATTCTGTAAAGTTTTAAGAGTTTTTTGATTTGCTCCCCATTTTGTGTGAGCTACCACACGTAGTAGTTGTAGTGCTTTGTTACGTTTTGTCCAGAGTTTATTTAAGTGCGGTATAAAAGTCAGTTTTTTATCGAAAGTTATTCCAAGGAATTTATATTCTTCTACTACTGGTATTTCAATGTTATTTAGTTTTAAAACTGGATCTAGATGTAGCTTGGGTTGTTGGTAGAAATGGACGCATTTAGTTTTTGTTTTGGATATTGTGAAACCATTTGTTGTTGTCCTATGGAGTATTTTGTTGATGTATTGTTGTAGCTGTCTCTCTATGGTATTCATGTGCTTTGATCAGTAACATATCATAAAATCATCAACATACAAGGATTCGTCTACCCCCGGGTTGAGGCAGTGGGTGATATTAATTTTAACACTAAATAGTGTCACTACTAAAATGCTCCCCTGTGGGATTCCTTCAATTTGATAGTTTGGTTCTGATATGGTTGGACCTATTTGAATTCTGAATGTTCTTTCTGAGAGGAAGTCCTTGATAAATAATGGTAATCTGCCTCTCAGTCCAAGTTTGCGAAAGTCTTTTAGCATTCCATGTTTCCACATGGTGTCGTACGCTTTTTCTATAGCGAAAAAGACAGCTACTAAGTGTTCCTTTTAATGTTTGCTTCTCTAATAAATGTTTCCATTCTTAGATGATCTATTGTACTCATTCCCATTCTAAAACTGCATTGGTATTTGGTTATTTTGTTGTTTTTTCCAAGTAACAGACCAATCTTTTGTTAATCATTCACTCCATGATCTTGCACAAGCAGCTTGTTAAAGAAATTGATCTGAGGTTTGAGGATCACTATGATCTTTTCCTTGTTTAGAGATTGGGATGATGGTGGTTTGACTTCATGAATTTGCCGGTCCCTCTGTTGTATTGTGGGAAGTTTGGATGGATTCCTTGAGTTCTGTCATGGTGAATAACATTATATTCTTCTAATGTTTTTGGATGTGAAATTAAGTTTTATTTTTTCCTCTTTTATTTTTATATTCTGGAATTTCTGGTTTTTATCTGTCAGTTTTCTGAATAGGTTTTGGCTAATAGATTGACAATTTCTGATTTGGTACTAGCTTTGTTTTTTCCTGTTCCGAGGTGCCTTATGTGAAAGGATTGATGTTTTCCTGATATTTTCTTTATCAGGACCCATATTTGTTTAGGTTTTGTGTTATTGTTTAGGTTGTTTATATATTTTTCCCAGCATTCTTTTTTTGCTTCTTTTATAACTTTGTGTGATTTCACTAATTTTTTTGTATTCGTTTAAATTTTGTGTAGTAGTTGCTGTAGTGTTGAATTTACGCAGTACTGTACATCAGAGTTATTGCTTCTTGGCATTCCTTATTGTACCAAGGTTTGTTTATTTTGTTTTGGGTTTGCCCTTTTGGTATGCATTCGTTTGCTATCTGGGTGAGGGTCTCTATAAAACAGTTCTCTTCCGCATATTGGTTTCCTATTTTAATTAGTCTCTTTTTGCACTCTCTTTGGTATTTCTCCCAGTCTGCTCTTTTCAGCTTTCATCAAATGGAGGATTCCTCGTTTGGTGTAGAGGTTTCTAATGCAATTGGAAAGTGGTCACTACTACATGGGTCTTCATAAGTGTTCCAATTAAAGTTTAAATATAAGGTGGGGTCGCAGAGTATAAGGTCTATAGCTGTATATGTGCCTGATGCTGGGTGTAGATAGGTGTAACTGTGTTTGTTTAGGAGACATAGATTGTTTTTATTTATTATATTTTCTATTATTTCACTCTTCTTGTTTGTTTCTTTACTCTCCCAATAACATATTATGACTGTTAAAATCCCCTAGTAAAATAAATAGTTTTGGGAGTTTTTGCTTATTGTATTTTTTGATGGAATATAAATGGAGCATAGTGATATGGTTTTGTGTAATGTAGCTGAGATTGCAATTGCCTGCATATTTGTATTAAGGTTTATTCTGCTTTGTGGTATTTTGTTGTTTATTAATATAGATGTCCAGCCTGAGGATCTGTTGTTTTCTTTACTTATATAATGGTATTGTACCCAATATTATATTTTTGGACATTGATTTGGTTATTTTCTTTTAGAAGGGTTTGTTGTAAACACTACTATTGCAGGGTTAAAAATCATTATCAGTAACATCAATTCATTCCAGTTTGCTTTCTGATATATCCCAGAAAGAAATATCAGTGTAAAGATTAGGGGAAGAATGGTACTTGACACAGGAATATGATATAACAGATTTATTGTACTACTGTACAATTAACAATAAGATACAGATAAGCAATCAACGAATAGGAGTGGAATAAACTATCAAATAGAGAATGCCTTCGCCTAAGACGTTTGCTCTCTCCGCTTGTCACCGTCCTTTATAATCTAGAGCATTCCATTCTTGGGGATGGCAGGATGTTCCACTATAACACCTTCCCCTGACTTAAATTCTTCCTCGAATTTTGCTCTCAATATTTTTTTCGTTTAAGATCTGGACACAGCCATTTCGTCTTCTTCCTTTTTCTATTACTTCTTCTCCTTGCGTCCTCACTTTCAGGAGAATCAGAAGTTACTTCCATTGGTACTCCTACATTAGTGGGTGGTTTGATTTGGAATATGTCATAAAATACCTCCATCGGTATCTCTTGGTCATTGGTAACGGTTTCAACGTATTGGGGTCTCACTTGATTTAAGTGTCTTTTACAGACAAGCTTCTGTGATTTAATTATATAGATAACTCTCCCGATTCTTCTACTTACTAAACCATCTTCCCAAAACCTTTCCAGACCAATAGTTTTTAAAGAAAATGTTATCACCTTGTTTGAAATATTTCATATCCAAGTTTGGTTTTATCACACTCTTTTTCTTTGGTAACAACCTATCAAAGATTGACCTAAACTTTCTCGCGTACATAACCTCCGCAGGCAACAAATTTCCATTAACCTTCTGATTTGGTGTAATTCTGTAAACCATTAGAAAAGTTTGGATACTTTTGTCTTCAGTGTCGATCACATTAGCTTTTCTCATTACTCTTTTGAACGTATTTTTTTTTTAATCATCTCACCCCAAGCAAGGCATTCCACTGCCACTATTACGCATGGGGCTACATAGGGGAAGGTAAAGAGAAGGAGTGGTTAGACATAGGGAATGACAGGAGGAAGGTGACAGATGAGTAAGGATAGTGAGGATGAGGGTTGGGCAGATGGGAAGAGTGCTTGATAGAATGGGAGCAGGTTAGTGTGTTAGGAGGTGTCTATTGACCTTACATTTAAACTCCTGGAGATTGTAGCCGTCGGGGAAGCAATCATTTGGAAGAGAATTCCACAGTTGGGAAGTGCGAGGAAAGAAACTGTTGGAGTAGAAGTTACGGCTGCATTTTATCGGTTTCACTGTAAAAGGGTGGGATCTAGTTGCTAATCTAGTATCTCGTGCAAATTCGTATTTAGGGGGCACCAGTGATCTAAGTTCATCGGAGCAGAAGCCGTGAAAGTATTTATAGAAGAGACACAGAGAAGCCACGTCTCGCCGGTGGGAGAGAGACTGCAGACAGTCTGCCAAGTCGGTATCTATCACATTACAGACCCTCCTCTGAACCTTATCAAGAAGCCCGAGGAGAACAGCAGGGGCACCCGACCAGATATGGCAGCAGTATTCAATGCACGGGCGGATGGTAGATTTATAAATGTGCAGGATAGATTTAGACGGAAAAAACTTCCGGGCCCTACACAGAGAACCGACTTTCATAGCAGCGGATTTAGCGATGGATTCGATATAGTCATTCCATTTGAGGTCTGCTGAAAGTGTGAGACCAAGGAGGCGTAGTGTTTTACTCTCTGGGAGGCAAGCCTGGTCCATGCTAATGGGAGGTAGGTGAGATTGTCGATGATGGTTAATTGAGAGTAGCTTCGTTTTAGAAGCATTAAAATTTACTAGTCATTTCTTACCCCAGTCCAATATGGATTGAAGGTCTTTTTCAATCTCGGCTGCGAGGTTAGCTTTGACGCCTACACCAGATTTTTGTAGGAGGCGAGAGTAAACTGTGGTGTCATCGGCGTACAAACCTATTTGGGTTCTTATGGAATCAGGGAGATCATTAATATATATCAGGAAGAGTGTAGGACCTAAGATGGAGCCTTGGGGGACACCTGCGTTTGTATGGTAGTTCTGAGAGGCATGTCCGTTTAATACCACTTTCATCGTGCGGTTAGAGAGGAATGACTGGATTAGTTGAAACAAATGTCCAGTTATACCATAGCTCCACAGTTTACATAGAAGGCCAGCATGCCAAACTCTGTCGAACGCCTTAGATATATCCAATGCAACGGTTCGGGCTTCGCCATTCCTGTCGAGTGCCTGGTATATGTACTCGGTGATGGTCGTTAGCATATCAGCAGTAGACCTGGTGAAGCGGAAACCATATTGCTTGTCCGAGAGGAGCCTGTGTGCTGTGAGATGCTGAACCACCTCGGCGTTGATAATGGCTTCAAACACTTTGCCAAAGATCGGAAGAAGGCTGATAGGGCGGTAATTTGCAGGGTCAGAGGGTTCTCCAGTGTTTTTAAATATAGGAACTACAGAGGAAGATTTCCAACAGGCAGGAAAGCAGGAAGCAGATAGGCAGAGGTTGTAGAGCTTAGAAAGGACAGAGGAGAGTTCAGGGGCACATTTCTTTAAGACTATGGTTGGGATTCTGTCACCACCGGTTGCTTTGTGAGGGTCAAGTTTTAAGATTATCTTAGAGACAAGCGAAGATGTAATGTGGACATCATTCAGTTGTGCCTCGGTTCTAGGTGAGAAGTCGGGTGTAAAAACTCCAGATGAGTCCAGACTCAAATTGTTCAAGAATCTGCGGGCAAAGCATTCAGCCTTATCTGCTGGGGAGGTGAGGACCTCAAATTTGTTGATTAGCGGGGGGTATTGTGGACTTGCTCTTGTTAAGTACTCTTTTACAGAGTCGCCAGTAGTCTTTAGAGCCGAATTTAGAGCATGCTATGCGTTGCTTCATTCTGTCAGCAAACAACATCTTAGCTTCGTTAAGTATCCTTTTACACTTATTACAAGCTGAAGTGAAAAGGCGCCTGTTTTGGTCTGACGCGTAGTTACGATAGAGTCAGAAGAAATGATTCTGGTGGGCAATGGCAGCCGAACAAGCGGGTGAGAACCATGGAGACGAATGAGATTTAAGCTGGAATTTCCTAGCAGGGATGAAGGCATCGATGCCAGCCTTAACCCAGGAGGAGACCTTGGATGCACATTCTGCGATGGGAAGACTAAAGACGTTCCAAGGGATGTCACAGAGGAAGTCTCGGAACGAATCCCAGTCTGCTCTTTGATAGCAGTAGGATATTCTACTTGTCTGTGTTTCATGGGTCAGGCGGGAGTGGAGTGAAATATTGACGAACACTACAGTGTGGTCAGAGTTTCCAAGTGGGCAGAGTTGTCTGGTAGTGCAAGAGTCTGGGATGGAAGTGAAGCAGAGGTCTAGAAGTGAGTCCCTTCCGTTAGGGTTGTTGGAGAAACGCGTGGGGAAGTCCACTACTTGTGTAAGGGATTGGGTGATTGAAAAGTTCATGGTGTGGACACCAGCAGGGTCAGTGACAGCGTTCTTCAGCCACTTGGTGTGGTGGGCATTAAAGTCATCAAACACGAATATATGGGCAGAGGGATGGGAAGAAATGGCTTTGTCAATATTGTCAGAAATGATGTCAAGTAACGAACAGTCAGGGGAGGAAGGAGAGCGGTAGAGAAAGAAGAGATAGCTAATCGAGCTGAGAAGTGAGAGGCGGAAGCACATGAAAGAATGATCTGGGGATTCAAAAGATGACACCCTAGCTAAGGGAAGGTGTTCGCTGACAGAGACACCAAGCCCATGCATATGAACATTGGAGTCTTTCCTGAAGAGGGGAAGGTAGCCAGGAACATAGAACTCAGATGAGGGGATAAGAGGGTTAAGATTAGTTTCACACAGGGCTAATATATCAGGTGAGTTATTATGGAGGAAAGAATCTACGCTGGGGAAGTTGGTGCGGATGCCGCGTATGTTAGTGAAAGAGATGCAGACAGGTTTGGGCGTTTTCAAATGAGCTGGTTTAGTTTTGTTATTATGTTTGCTTTTTTCCATAGTGATTCAGTTAAGGAGTGGTCTTAGAATAGAATCAGTCGGTCAATCATTTGCAACTTGTGAAGCATGGAGACTGGCGCGGCCTACAACATAATGTGGCCTCGGGGTTGCCCACCGAACGTTCATGCAGGGACGCCTGTCCATTCGCGATATGGCACTACAAGAACCTCGGTATTATTCAACTGTTGATCAGAGCAGCCTCTCAAGACGCTACACAAGAGTTCGGGCTCCTAACTACCAGTTGAAAGCAGCAACCAGGAAACTGCCAACCCGGTACCCTCAGAATGTAAAGACGTTGCCACCATACTCCGTAACTGCAAAGAGCTTCCAGCTGAACTAACACCAAGACCGGAGAAAGGGGATGAACTGGGAACCCTTTCCTAAACAAGAAACAAGGTGATCACCTCTAAACTCATTCAAAAGAAGTGGGTGGAGTGTGAGACCGGACGATAGTAGGAACTATCTACTCCAATTAAAAAAAAAAAAAAAAAAAGTGACAGAGGTTTACAAAGTTTTAACTTAGTAAAAGTCAAAAATACCCTGGAATTGCAAAATAATTTACACAAATTAAGTGACAAAAATAAATAAATAAATAAATAAATAAATTAAATAATTTCCAAAAAATTACACAAAAACAGACTGAAAAAATGGACTGAATCCCGGTTGACTTACCACAAGCAGCTAACACTGTAAAGTTGATTTAATTCAATTTCTGAAGACAAAAATAGAAATTAAACCGTCTTTTACAGAATATAGTCGAGTTATGTTGCTTGCGTTCGCTGACCAAACCGTTACGAATTCAATCTCTCAAACTTTTCTGCCTGACCATTGGATCTTGGATTATATGTAGATGTTATGTGTTTGATTGCTAACGAATCACAATGACCTTTAAAATCAGCTCCTGTAAACATGGTACCATTGTCACTCACAATTGTGTTTGGTACCCCCAGATGGCTAAATACTTCATTTAACGCCTTCATTGTATTTTCTGCTGTCAGGTGCTTAATTCTATAAACTTCAGGCCATTTAGAACAGCTATCCACAATGATTAGGTAATAGTCTCTCTTTAATGGTCCTGCATAGTCCACCTACATCCGAGACCACGGTACATCTGTTTTAGGCCATGGCTGAGTTTTTATGGGTGGTGATTTTGCTGCTGACTGTCTTTACACTGCTTCACCAAATCTTCAATGTCCTGGTTCATCCGAGGCCAGTATACATAACTCCTCATTAATGATTTCATTCTGGATATACCCGGATGACCCAAATGAAATTCTTTTAATATCCTCTGTCGTAGAACACATGGAATTACCACTCTTTGAGCATACATCAGTGCCTCATTACAAATTGAAAATGGTGAAACTTTACATCCTTTGTTTTTCTCATTCCCTTTGACTTGCTTAATCATTTTCACCATTTTATTAATTTCCTACAGCATTACTGGTAATTCACTAATGGTGTTCACCAGTACATCCGTAAGTTCCTTCTCTTCTTTTAACGGCTGCTATCACCGTTTCCTCCAACAACTCAGGGTTTTTTCGGAATTAGTCTTGAAAGACAATCCGCGCATTCGATTTTCTTAGATGGAATAATTTCATCTTAAAATTGTAATTTAATAAGATTACACTCCATCTTTGCAACCTGTTTGCGGAATGAGTAGGTACTTCTTTTTTTTACCCAAAAATCGACAAAGGTTTATGGTCGGTTTGTAGCATGAACAATCTCCCATAAATGAATCTGTGAAATTTCTTCACAGCATAAATTATAGCTAGCGCTTCATTTTCTATCTGGCTATAATTTCTTTCCACTGGAAGCAACGCTCTCGATGCATGAGTGATAGGTTTTGATACATCATCCTCGAATTTGTGTAACAGAACAGCTCCTATGCCATATTCACTTGCATCTGTCACTACAATTCTTTATTTGGATCAAAATGTACTAACACTAAATCCAACAATAAGTACTTTTTGATTTTTTAAATGCTTCATCGCATTCCCTAGTCCAACACCACTTTTCATTTTTTTCTAATAATTTATCCAATGGTGCTCTCAAGTCATGCATATTAGGAATGTATATGTTGTAATAATTTGCAAATCCCAGAGATGACTGTGACTTAGTCACATTATCCGGAGTAGGCATATTTTTTATTGCTTCAGTTCTGTTTGGGTTAGGTTTCTTTCCCTTATGAACAATTATTTGGCCTAAATATTCAATCTTATCCATACAGAACTCGCACTTTTCAAGTCCTACCTTGAATCCATAATTCTTAATTCTTTTAAAGACTTCAGACACGTGTTTTATATTCTTCTATATTTTCACTTTTTATTAAAATGTTGTCCAAGTATGTCATTGCATAATCTAGACCCAACAACATCGTATCCATAATTTGTTGAAATGCACTTGGTGTTACCTTCAAACCGAACAGTAGACATTTTAACCTATACAATCCTCTATGAGTGTTGATGGTTAATTACTTAGAACATTCCTCCTTGTCCTTGAATTGTATATAGGTTTCTGACAAATCAATCTTTGAAAAGATTTTGCTCCCAGTCAACTTTGAAAATATCTCCTCCAGCGTGGGGAGTGGATACGTGTGATCTTTTAAACATTCGTTCAGTCCGGTTGAGAAATCCGCGCAAGCTCTTATTTTATTGTTTCTTTTTCTTACGTAGACTGTAGGTGATGCCCACTCAGAGTAATCTACTTTCTTAATTACTCTGTTCTTCTCCAATCTCTATAACTATCGTCTATCATCTCTAACGTTGCAAAGGGAACTTTTCTTTTATGTTTGAACACCAGTTTTACGTTCTCCTTTATTTCTAATTTCACTTCAGTCTGCATACAACAACCAAGTTCATCTGCAAAGACTTCAGTAAACTCCTTCTTCAAGTCTTTTATAAATTCTTCTGTCTGTTTAGACTTTCCTACATTTGACGCATTTATTCTTCTACAAAACATATTCATGTTCTTCTCCCATAAATTAAATAACACAATCAAATCAATGACAAATAAATTTGCATTTTTTCCTAAAATCACATAGATTTTAGTTTTGTGGATTTTGCCGTCAAATGCTACTTTTGCAAAAAATTCATCCTTGAATTTCAATTTGTGACCTGAAATGCCTCTTGCAATTTTCTTAGTATTCTTCAACTCTGGTCGACCTATTTTTCTCCAGATATTTTCATCAATTGTAGAAATATCACTAGCAAACAAATGATATTTCGACCATTTAATTTGATGTCTACATACTTTCTTGTACCAAAATCCTTTGTAACTTTCTTAGATACAACTGTATTCATCCTTTTGGACTTTTGATACTTTTTCTTACACATTACTGCCTTGTGTCCCTTTTGCACACATTTAAAGCATATTTTATTTTTAAAATAGCACTTACTTGTGACATGATTAGTGTTGCCACATGATTTGCAGTATGGTCTTTCTTTTTTGTAGGCATGTTGCTTTACTTTATGTATTCGGGTAATACTCTTTTCTTCAATACATAAATTATCCCTTTTAATGTTTATTAATTTCTGGCATTCCTCCAATGCTTTCTGTAAAGTTATGTCTGTATCATGCTCCAACATTGCTAAAATCCTCAAATGAACTTCCTTGTCCTTAGGCACCGTTAACCCTTGCACAAAAATTAGGCATTTAAACATATCTTCTTTAATTTCCTTAATTTTGAAACGTACACATTGGGAATTAACTTTCCCAGTGTATGCAACAAAATCTTCATCGTCTTTCACGATATTCAAACATTTATTCCGTGTGTGAAACAAACTGTCCCATTCGCCAAATATTTTAGATAATATTTCCACAGTTTTGTCAAATGAAATCTCTTCTGGGTTTTTGGCAAAATGAAGTTTGTATATTTTGTGTTTTCCTGAGCACCGATTTTTTGCAACAAAAGCATAATTATTTCTTTGTCGGTTCATGATTTACACCTTTTTGAAAAAATTGTTTTGTATCTTTTAAAGTACACAGGTAAAGTTATTCCTTTCTCCGGTTTATACAAAAATTCTGCAAGAGAGTTTGATATACCTTCCACAGAGAAAATCCTAGAACCTTCCTTTGGTTCGCCTTGCTTCAATAATAACTTTTGGAAAACCTCTTGTTGCTTTAGAATATGCTGTTGCAGCTCTGTATGTTGCTTTTGTGGATTTTTCTGTTCTTGCATTAGTTGTTGAACTGCTATGCCTAGCGTCTTCATACACTCTGTTAATTGTTCCATGTTTTCAACAAAATATGTATAAATACAATTCAACAATACATCTGACCAATAAGTTAAACTCCGGTAAGAATAAAACAGTTTTTTTTGTTATATATGAGGGGGTACAAAACTACTTCTTACCTTACTTATTATCTTTACAGTTGTATTTCCTTATTTGACAACTGAAAATTTTCGTGAGACTTTTTCTTTTTTGCTGTCGGCAATTGATATCCTTAATTCACAAAAACTGGTATGAAGCGACAGTCCTCTTCATCGTCAATCTGATATTTGGTGAGAATGTATTTTTTCCTTCGCGTAAACTTCTTCGAATCCACGTCACCAATCTGATATTTAGTGAGAAGGTATTTTTTTCTCCGCGTAAACTTCTTCGAATCCACGTCACCAATCTGATATTTAGTGAGAAGGTATTTTTTTCTCCGCGTAAACTTCTTTGAATCCTCGTTGCCAATCTGATATATCCCGGAAAGGAATATCAGTGTAAAGATTAGGGGAAGAATGGTACTCAACACAGGAATACGATATAACGGATTTATTGTACTAGTGTACAATTAACAATAAGATACAGATAAGCAATCAACGAGTAGGAGCGAAATAAACTATCAAATAGAGAATGCCTTCACCTAAGACATTTGCTCTCTCCACTTGTCACCGTCCTTTATAATCTAGAGCATTCCATTCTCAGGGATGGCAGGATGTTCCACTATAACACTTTCAAACCTCTGATATTCCATTGTATGATTTTGTTAGTCATGGGTGTCATTTGTATGTTCTTCTGTATCCATTGCCTTGAATCTGTTTTGTGTTAAGATCCTTGTTTTGGAAGGTGAATGAAACTTGACTTTTCCTTTTTTGGTTTTAAGTTCTTGTTTGGTGGGTGCATGTTCTGTTACTTTTGTTTAATGAATGGTTTTTTGTGTCTGTCTTTTTGGTTCTGTGGGTGTTTCTGTAGGTATTACAGAGTTTTGAGGTTTTGCAGATTTTTTTTTATTGTATTTGAGAGCTCTGTTCTGCTGTATTTTTTGTCTTTATTAGGTGGACTTTGTTTTCAGTGTTTAAAGTAGTCCCTTCATTTCATTGAGCAGTCTCGAGATATCTTCCGATTGGATGTTGGTTGGGTTTATTTTACATGTGTGGTGATTTGTTTCGTTGATATTCAATATGTTTCTTTTGGTTATATCAGCATATGTGGTAATTTCTGTTAGTTTGCGTGCTTCTTGAAAGGTTATATTTTTAGTAGATTTTATTTTGGAGATTTACTTTTTTCCATATTTTACACTCTTTGGGTTTGCCTCATGGTCTCCTAGGCAATTTGTACATCTTGGTTCGTTTTTTGCAATCTGTATGTGTTTTGATCTCCACACCTCATGCATACTGATGGGTGAGTACACTGGTTGCAGTGGTATCCATATCTCTGGCAATTGTGACATCTGAGAGGGTTTGGTATATAAAGTTACACGTTTAATTTTTGGTCTCCTATTTGGATTTTATTTGGGATTTTGGGTGTATCGAAGGTCAGGATGTATGTATTTGTATTTATGGTTTCTCCTGTTTTTTTTTTTTATTTGTATTCTTCGTACATTTTTTTTTAATCATTTCACCCCGAGCAAGGCGGAAGTGCCACTGATGCGCAGGGGGTTACATAAGTGTAAAAAGATTAATTAGAAGAGAGTGAAGAGGAATATGAAGCAGTTAGAAAGGAGCAGTATGCAGGTGTGATGACAGGTTCAAGGTGGAGAGAAAGGAAAGGATTTATGGGGTGGGAGAAGAGCTAGAATTAAGTGGTTAATAGATGAGTATTGACAATGCATTTAAATTCCTGGAGGTTGTAGCCGTCAGGAAAGCAAGAATATAAGAGCAAGTTCCACAAGCGGGAAGTGTGACAGAAGAAGCTGCAGGAGTAGAATTGTCGTCTGCAATTGGCTAATCTAACTGAGAATGGGTGGGACCCAGTTGCCAATCTGGTTGCACGAGTAAACACCTGTTTAGGAGGCACCAGTGACTTAAGTTTGTCCGAGCAGAAGCCATGAAAATATTTATAGAACAGACAAAGGGAGGCCACATTTCATTGGTGGGGAAGTGGCTGCAGTCGAGTCGCCAGGTCAGAACCTATCACATTAATGATTCTTCTTTGGAGCCTGTCGAGAACACTGAGGTGAACGGCAGGGGCGCCTGACCATATATGGCAGCAGTACTTCATGCATGGGCGAATGGTTGACTTGTAGATATGCAGGATGGATTCAGGCGGGAAAAACATCCTGGCCCGACACAGTGACTCAACCTTCTTAGCAGTGGATTTAGCTACGGACTCGATGTAGTGGTTCTATTTGAGATCAGGAGAGAGGGTTAGGCCGGGGAGGCGCAGTGTATTGCTCTCAGGGAGAATCGCTTGGTCCATGCTTATGGGAGGCAGGAGAGGTTGCCTGTGATGATTGACAGACAACGGCTTGGTCTTAGACACATTGAAATTGATAAGCCACTTCTTGCCCCAGAGTGTAAATCCCGTTCAAGGTCAGCAGCGAGATTATTTTTTCCGCCTCTACAGGTTTCTTACTGATGCGGGAGTATATTGTAGTGTCATCTGCGTAGATGCCTACTTGGCATTTGATCTCATTGGGGATGAAAATAAGGAAGAGCGTCAGGCCCAGGATAGAGCCCTGTGGGATACCAGCATTTGTGCTGTAAGATGAAGAGGCATGCCCATTCAAAACGACCTTCATTTTGCGGTTATTTAAAAAAGATTGGATTAGATCGAGCAAGCATCTGGTAATACCGTAACCCCATAGCTTGCATAGAAGGCCAGAGTGCCAAACCCTGTCAAAAGCCTTGAGATGTCCAGAGCAACAGCACGAGCCTCGCCTGACTCATCAAGGGTCTGGAGCATGTACTCTGTAACGGTTGTTAGCATGTCAGCCGTGGACCTGGCAAAGCGAAAGCCATATTGCTTGTCGGAGAAGAGTTTGTGAGCAGTAAGATGTTGAACTAATTCAGCATTGATTATGGCCTCAAACACTTTCCCGAATATTGGTAGGAGACTGATTGGGCGATAGTTGGATGGGTTCGAGGGTTCACCGCAGTTCTTAAATACAGGAACGACTGAAGAGAACTTCCAGCATGCAGGAAAACAGGAAGCAGAAAGGCAGTAGTTATACAGTTTAGAGAGGACAGGGGAGAGTTCAGGGGCACACCTCTTAAGGACTATCACAGGGATTCCATCACCACTGCTCGGCTGGGGGTCAAGTTTTGAAATTACTCGGGATACTACTGTCAGGGTAATATATACGTTGTGCAGTTTGGCCTCAGTTCTAATAGGGAAGTCGGGTGAGTGTACTCCAGATGAGTCAAATGTGGAGTTGGATGAGAATCTGCAGGCAAAGCACTCAGCTTTGTCCGCGGATGATGTGAGAACCTCAAATTCATTGATTAAAGGAGGTATTGTGGATTTGCTATTGTTTAGCACCCGTTTGCATAACCGCCAGTAGTCCTTGGAGCTGAACTTGCAGCCAGCTATGCGCTGTCGCATTCTCTCAGCAAACAACCGTTTGGCATCATTCAGGATTCTCTTGCACGCATTACGAGCAGACGTGAATAGGCGCCAATTGTAATCAGATGACTGTTTCCAAAATAGCCGGCAGTAATGGTTCTTGTGGGCAATGGCGGCCAAAAAGGCAGGAGAGAACCACGGAGAGGAATGAGGTTTTAGGGAATACTTCCTGGTAGGTATGAAGGCATCAATGCCAGCTTTCACTCATGATGAAACCTCAGAGGCACAGTCATCAACTGGGAGATCGAACACTTTTCCCCAAGGGACGTCACAGAGAAATCGCGAAAGGCATCCCAGTCAGCTTTTTGGTAGCGGTAGGAGGTCCTATAGGTAAGAGGCTCCAGGGGGGAGTAAAAGTGGAAAGAAATATTGAGAGAGACAACAGCATTGTCGGAGTTGCCGAGAGGGCAAAGTTGCGAGACTTGACAGGCGTCAGGTGCAGAGGTAAAACATATATCTAGTAGCGAGGAGTGTCCAGAGGGAGTGCTTGGAAAGCAAGTGGGGAAGTCCGCCACTTGTGTAAGGGATTGGAAAATTGCGAAGTTCATGGCGTTGATGCCCACTGGATTAGTAATAGAGTCTTTAAGTCACTCTATCACATCTATCTATCACGGTAATAGAGTCTTTAAGCCACTCTACCACATATATCACATTTTGATTTTTGAGATTAGTTTTGATCTCTTCTAAGGTGCATAGTGATAGTTCAGAGTTTTGACTAATCCTTTGCTTGTATTTAATGTCTTATGAAATTAAGTTTTGATTTTCATATTGTCAATGTATTTCCATTTGAAGATTTATTCTGCTTGTTTTTGGTTAGTTATTTCTCACAAAAGAGTCCCATTGTTTAGTTTTTTGACCATTTTTGGTCTGATATTTTCGGAAAGAATTTTTTCAATTCTGAATGGAGAAAACTTTGTTATAGGTTTTCCTTCAGTTGCTTCAATTACCATATATAGTAGAAGGTTTGGATTTTTTGGTTTAGTTTTGTGATCTGTGTCTGAGTTAGAGATATCAGAGTAGTTTCTTTTTTTTTTAGGCTTGATTGTGAACATGTTCCATTTAATGGTTTCTTTTTCATCACTCCTACTCCCCACCTGCCTCAGAGCCCTATATGGTAAGTGTTTGTGGGGGGAAACCCATTCGCCCCAACACAACAAGGATACAGGAGAGGTATATTCAATCTTAATTTAGTAGCCACTTTTAGTAAACTTAAGGGTTTCAGCCGTGTCAATATTAATTCCATCAAGTTGATTGACCCTTCAGTCACCGCTTACTAAATCAGTTCATTATCTGATGTGGAGAGCATGAGTGTATTTTCATGTTTCGTAAGTTTGATTTAGTGCTTGACATAACCAGCCGGTTGATCGGATCGGGCCTCTCCAACGCCCGTCTAGCCCAGGTAAGGGCCAAAGTGGTGTGATGTAAGCTCGTGACAACTTTATACCTTGGTCTCAACCTGCTCAGCTATCAGGATCCCGTCCCCAGGCATCACAGGTCACCACCCACGGCCAACAGGTGGCCCCATTGAGGGACTTTTACCCTCTGCAGGGGGACAGTTGGTGTATTCTGATGCCCCGCCAACAGGGCCGTCAGACTATGAACCAAAACATCAAGAAGCCTGCTGAAAAGCTTAGGCTGGAATATCAGTGGACCTTCTAAGACAACAACCCAATATACATAAAAGTTGAGCAAGAAATAGTTCATGTAGAATAATACCAATGTTTTAGAGTGGCCATACTTAACCAAATTGAGGCCATCTAGTGTTAATGACCAAGAGAACTTAACAAAAGATTAGTGAGACTAAATCTTCTGCTGAGGCTTGAAAAATGGTGATGTTTGAGAACCAGTTTCAAGAGGTGATAATCAGTAAAGGCTTTGCAATTGATTATGTGTATGAATAATTTTGAATATGCCTTTTGTAATTAAATTACAAATAATACCCCCCCAACCTATGTATACTTAATGCTGTCATTTTTTCATTCTTTTGCTCTCTTTGTCAATTTTGGTTAACAAAAAACAAACACAACAATGCAACATCCCAGAAATGAATACTTTTAAAAATAGTTAAGTTAACAAGAGTAGGAATAATTTTATGATTAACTGTAGATAAAAGGTGAAAATTGGTATAACATTAATTTTAATAAAAATATATTTTTAAAATTGATAAAAAAATAAAATGTCAAAATACTCTTATTTTTTTAATTAAGGCATTTTATTAAAATAATAAAATGCCTTAATTAAAAAGAACATGATGCTTCTGAAGGATTTTTATAGTAATTTAAATATTTACTTTAATTCAAAGCATTGATTTTCAATTAACTTAAAGAATAAAAGAGAGGAAGGATAAAGATAAAAAAAATTAATAGCACGAAATGGAAAAAAAAAACCGAAAGACTTGAGAGAATTCTATTAGCTAATAAAAATAAAAACATTTTTAATACCATTTTATCACTTCTGCTAATTTTCTCCACTTTAATGCATACATTAAATTTGTGTACACATACTTGAAATTTGTTAGAGCAGACAAAATTTAACTTTCATATTTAGAAAGGCACTCAAACCAAGAATTATTTTTGTTATAAAGGTTAAAAGATTGTCAATTGTTTAATGAATATTTGAAATAAAAAATGAAATAGCCTCTCATGATCCATTAACTTCTATGTTTCAAACAGACACCTAAAATACGTGCTTTCATTTTATTTCTCTGCCACAAAAGAAAATACCTTAACACACTTTCGTTTTTGCAGGTCTATTGCTGATGTGAATTTGTTTATTAAACTTTAGATAAGAATGGCAAAACTAACTCTCTGGCTCTAAATATCTTGAATGTGTTTGAGAGGGTTTGACGTTCTCCACAAGTTTAGTGAATCTGGATGAATATTTGACTGACTCCAATTGTCCCTAATAAATCACATAATGAAGGCAGTGTTTTAACAGATATACTTCTAGATCATTTCACATTGAATTAAGGGGTCTCCCTTGGACTTATATTGTTTATTATCATTGTCAGTAGCCTTCCCAATATCATTAGTTCCCAACTAGGAATTTATTCTGATGACAACTATTTACTCTTGTTTCAGTAGCAAGTCTGAAAAGTTTGACAAAGTAAAACTGGCAACTGCTCTTGAAAAGACCTCCAATAAGTGGTTAACTGGAGCAAAGAATGGCTTGTTAATTTTAATGCTTCTAAAACAAAACTTTCATTTAATCAACAAAGAGAAAATTTTCTGTCCACCATCGCATGTTAACTTTTAAAATAGCAAATCTTTGCACATTCTTGGGCTCACATTTTCCACTGACATGAAGTGGAGTAATTGAATCAATTGCTTGGTCTACTGCTAGGCAAGATGGTGCACTGTGTTGTGCCAAGCAGTTTTTCTTGCCAGAATCCATCTTGCACATTTATAAATCTACTATTCATGCAATGAATACTGCTTCGAAATCTGGTCTTGTGCTCCTACTATAAATCTCAAGATTCAAGACAAAATTCAAAGAAGAGTCTGTAATGTAATTGATCTTGACTTGGCATCTCAACTTCCATCACTTTCTCACTGATATGATATAGCTGTCTATGTCTTTTCTACAAATATTTTCATAACAATTGTTCTGAGGAGATTTCTTTCATGGTAACTTGACTACATGAATTTAAGCATACTTTTAAATTGGTAACTAAGTCTCACCATTTTACTGTTGAACTACATAGAATAGAACATAAGAGTTGCATCTAATAGTTTCTTTTCTCACATGTTTCGCTTGTGGAATTCCCTTCTGATTTATTTTGCTCTCCTGCCACCTACAATCATCAAAATTTTAAATGCAATGCTAATCATCATCTTCTGTTTTCCTGAATACTGTTCTTTTATTGTCGGAAGGACAATAAAAGAACAGTATCATTTAAGTATTTCAATTCTTTTTCACTACTAGTAAGCCCTACATTTTAGTGGCATTAACACCTTGCTTGGGGTGAAAGAAAAAAAAGAAAAAAAAAAAAGAAGCTTTAACAAAGACTTAATCATTCATAAGCTAAAGAAATTCTATTTTTATATTTATTATTATGAGTTGGAGATGCAACCTATGTCATGTCACCTGGAAAAAAAAATCTCATTTATCTTGGTACTGGTGTTGCACTCTTTTAGTCGAACACATAATAAAAAGAAAGAGAATGTGAATGGATATGATTTTAGGTTCACACACTCAAAATATTGCCTCAGGACAAAATCATACCAGTATCAGGGACAAACAATGGAAACACTTTTAAAGATTTTAAACAGAACTGTTTTATTCTAACAAACCAGAACAAAATGAAGGAATGAAACTATACACACACACATATAGATAGATAGATAGATAGATAGATAGATAGATAGATAGATAGATAGATAGATAGAAATGGGTTGTGTAAGAAACAGTTAAAAGCAAATACAAAGTTGTGGTAGTGTGGAGTGAATGCTGTATGTGAAATTATTTATTTAGGTCAGGGTGAAATGAAAGGAACTTAACCTGCTTCATGGAAACAAGATATACATCTTTTTGTGTGTGTTTGTGTGTGTTTTCTTTTACCTCTTCTTTTTTCTCCATCCACAAACATTCTTGTTCAAGCTAACAGTAGTTGGCCATTTGGATAACTTCCATAGCTTTTAGGTGGGTCCAGACATTACATCCCTCTCACCTGACAATTCATAGATATGACTGTGATACAAGTGCTGGAATGAAGTACATCTCACTCTCATGGCCAAAACCTCTCCCGCCCTGTAATCTAGCACCAGCCGTATCAGAACTACCTCAACAGACAATTATCTAACAAAGCATGGACTAAAACTATACACTGTAAAGGAAAATTTCAAACATCTAATCAAGTGGCCCTTGTTTCCAAAAGCTTTCATTTATTAGTCTATTATTTTATTCTTTTTTGTTCAAGTTAATAGCTACTTTAAAAATCCCATTTTACAGACCTCAATAGTGGTCATAAAAACAAGACAGATAAAATTCTTAAACATCATCTGTGTGGGTGCTACAGACACAGCTATCACGTAAATAAAATAAGAAATAAGGGAATAAAATAAATAAATTAAAATTTTTGGAGTCAAGTGCTACTTGACCAAAAATTACAATTTTCCATTCAGAGAATTATATAAACAGTTACAGTTGAGACTGAAGACAGTTCTGGACAACTTGTTGGTGTGGACTTGCTATCCAGAGAGGAGTGGTAATAGAGAGATCGAACTAGTTGAAGAGTTAATTCATAACCTGCAATAACAACTAGCTGTTATCCTAAGGGTCACCAACCTATCTATCTCGCAACCATGCAATTTAATCCCTGAATAAACAATCATATATAATAAAAAAAGATTCAAGTCATCATTTCTTAAAGCAGTATTAATTTCATCGTTTCTCTTGTGAAGATACAATGAAGTTTTCACAATTGTTGTGCATAGGAGTGAGAATAGACAACATGGGATTTTGTGAGTAGTCAGTAGGAAGTCACCAAATATTTACAAATATACAGTGTATTATTAATTTTTGACTGGATACTTTAGTAAGATTGGCAAATCAGATCATCCCAAGGAAAAGAAAATAAGAAAAAAAAAAGAAGTTAATGACAGATTAAATTGTAAATATAAGGATAAAGTAACCACAATGACAAGGAATGATATAGGATAGATAACTTGACCATTAGGAAAAAATGCAGACAAAGCCTGCAATATTTAAAAAACATGAACAAAGCAACAGGATCAGATGAGATTGTTGTTTTTTTTTTTTTTACTTATGAAGATAAACAATCTGAATACACCCAGAAAAAAATTTGACTAAACACTGCTGCTGCCAACAAACAATCTGCTTTTGCTTGAAAAACTATCAATGAGATCAGTGGCAGAAAATCAACACACAAATCCATTAAAAGTTAATAGTCAGGTTAAAAGATTGAATAAATGGCAAGACCATTTTTAAAATCTGTTGGGGGAACGTACCTCATATTTTAGATAAAAATCATTGAACATTCTCTTGATATTAAATCCGGAAACTTTACAGATGTAAAACTTGAAACAGCTTTTGAAAAACAGCAAGAACAAGAAAGCAGTTGAATTTGATAACAGACTGGTGGAAAACCCAGAATTTCAGTGATATTCAACTATGTAAGAAGTCTGCATACTTCCTTTCCCAAAGAAAGGATTGGCAAATTCTATAGAGGAATCACCTCCAGTGCATCAAAAATTTACAGATCAATGCTTCTCAGCCAAATACAGGTGTAAGTAGAAAAGGTGTTCCCCAAAAGATCAAAATGGCTTGTCAACTGACTGTTCAACAAATTATTGAGGGTGTCAGGGCAAACAATCTACAGACCACATTACTTTTTGTAGATTTCTCTAAAGTCTTTAATTCTGTACATAGAGGATAAATGGAGAAAATCCTTCTGGCATATGTCCCCACCTGAGACACTGAACACCATAATGATGCTATACAAAAATACCAATTCCCAGATAAAGATACTAACTTCTTTGACATCAAAGCAAGAGTCCTCCAGAGTAACACCTTTGCACTTTCTTTCTCTGATATCACCCTTGACTATGTATTAAGTACTTCCTTTGACAAACATCATTATCTACGTTTTACTTTATCTTTAAGACTCAAATCATATCCTGCAAAAAAGTTGACATATTGACTGTGCAGATGACCTAGCTATCACTGCAGACACCATTACCAATGTCACAGCACTCCTACATCAAGAAAATGCTGCAAATGATGTTGAACTCAATGCCTCAAAAACTGAATTTATAGATTTCTAATAGCAAGGCTCAGTACAGTCTCAGGTGAATCAATAAAGATCTGCTGAAGCTTTTACATACCCAGGAAGTGAGATAAATTCTAGTGAAAAGTGATATTATATCAAAGTCCCATCTAAAGACAAATGTTGATGTCACTTGTCCAATATCATCGAATAAAGGCCATCAAAAATAATAATTTCTGTTGGAATGAAGATTTTGATTATAACACTAGCTGGTGATGTAATATCAATGACTTCATGAATATAAAATGGGAGTAATAGTATATTGCAACCCATTGGTCTTGGCACTTGTAACTGAAGGTTATTTGACATGGTTCTTCATAACAAATGCTGTTTTGAATACTCACATTAACTGAGTACTTTTTCTTCTTTTCTTTGTCTCTTTTGAGAGGGAGATGAATTCCCATTAAAGATTATATCAGTCCATTCCCTTCAATACAGTTTTTTAACACTTTTATGATAAAGGCTTAAAGAAAAAAGAAATTACAAGAAGACTATGCATGTTTGCAAAAATTAGACTTTAAAATATATATCCATTTCATTTTATTTTATAAATTTGTAATTTCATTTTAACCCCTAAAAAGGGCCTAATCCATAGAATGAGTAAATAGTCATTAAACAAAGAAAAAAGAAACTTATTACATTTTTGAAAATGAATTATATTTTTTATTGTTTATAAACCCATGTGCCGAAAGTTATTCTTATTCAGTTCATTCTTTTATAAAATGTATTCAGTTTCATTTTTAAAAGAAAATGTAAATAAATTTTGGATTTAATCAGTCTGATTTAAAAGAGGTACAGCTGGTAATATTCACTTGGTCAGCAATACACATTTCAATGCATTAGTCCCAATTGTTTTTCTTGAAATGAATGCAGAATACCCTTTTTGATATATGTGCCTTGAATTGAATGGGTGCAGAAATATGAAGTCAACTATTAAAGATACAGCTTAAAGTGCAACAAGTTTTAAAAACACCATGAGCATCCACTTTTTTCTTTAAGATGGGACTATTTTGAAAGAACAAATATGTATATGAAATTATCAACTTCAAAACTGCAAAAAAAATTGTCAGCAATCATTGAAATAATGACATAATTTAAAGAAATATAGAATAAAAATTAATCATCCCACATAAGAAAGAAAAAAAAAGATTAAATTTTGTTTACATACTAATTTTATCAAATTCCAAATGTAAAAAGCAAAGATTTCTTAAATCAGCTACAGCAGTAACATACACAAACTGACACTAAAATTCTTCACTCCCAGGGGAACAGAAAAATTTGATATAGGCCTCCAGTACTGGGCATCAGTTGCACTATGATTTGTCCTTAAGTAAAGAACATAATGACATGAAGATAAGCTAGACAAAAATCAAGATGTTTCACTGAAGAAATGCAAAACACATAATTTAGAGATGAATTTAGAATTTCTTCTTGACATTCCTGTGAGTAAAAATTATAAAAGTAAACAGAAACTACTGTCATGACATATGCAGATAGAATCTGAATAGAGGCAAGTTGAATTTAACACAATTTGAATAGTTTTAAATCCTTATATTGAATAGTTTTAATTCTTATATTAAATAATAACTTAGTTTGAATGTTCTTAGCGTAAATATTAGGTTCTTTGGAAAATAATATTGGATTTTAATTTTTTTTTAATGCCTTCATGTAAGATACTGAATAATAAGTACATCAATATTTATGTTGCAGTCATTTTAGATTCCATATCAACATAAGTATTTTATGGTAATTTTTGATGGCACGGGCTCATTTGTATAGAATGGTCGTCAAACGTTTTTTTTCAACACATTGTTCATATCGTTGTCTACTTATCAGGTGTACCTGAAAACCTATAACCCTAGAGAGGAATGAAATGTATAATATATTGGCTACAAGTTTAAGTAATTTATCTATCAAATATTTGTGGATTTAATGTCCCATTTCAAGATTAATTAAGAATATTAATTCCAAAGACTCTAAGAGAGGATAAATAAGGGAAGAAATACATATCTAGTCATAAACATATTCAAACAAAAGTATAATTGATTGATCACTATTTTTAACCACTGTTAACTATTAAATTAATTTAGTGATGCAGTATTATCACAAGTCAAACAGGGTCCAATTAAATTATTAAATAAATAAAGCATTTAGCAAAAAATGATGCATACATCAAAATATATTGATAAAAAACACAGCTGGTAGATAATTTTACTTACATAATGATAAATCAATTGAAGCAGATATGATGAAGATCAAATTATAAATACAAAAAACATTTAATTAAAAGATAGATAAAGATATTTTTAAACAGCCTGTCTTTAAATAAATTATGGAACAAGGAAGCTAGTTCAGATAGTACTTAACATCACAGGAGCAGATAGATACATGAAGATGGTTAAAAAATAAAAATCTTGGAAATGAAAACAACAGTAACCTTATTAGAAGAGTATTTCACTGGCTATTCTGGAATACTAATTAGAAAGATAGAATGGAAGACAATGGAGAAGAATTTTTAAAAATGTGATAAAATATTGCCAAATAAACAATTTAGAATTTTATTAAAATCTAGACTCAATGTTCAGACCTATCTGTAAGAGGATGTATTATGAAAGAGAGTTGTAAAATTTGTTGGTTCAACTAAGAAACTCTTCCAAAAAATTATGATGCTTGATAATTTGGCCAGATTTTGAGAGGTGAGTTGGGCCAAGAAATTTTAAACGCCATATATAATGGAGAGAGATACATTTGAGAAAAAAATAAAGACAAGTCATTGATAAGAACAATGAGACATAATTTAAGAGTTATGAAGTTTTTCTGTTTATTAATATTCTGCTTAGCTTTTGGAATGCATTTTCAGCTATCCCAATGTGCCTTTGAATTTCAATGTTATACTTTCCATCTTTTATTAAATCACTTTTGATATTTAACTTTTTGTACTGTTTTGATTTTGGTATCTCCAATTTCTAATTTGCATTTTGGACTCCTCCTTTTACTAACAACCATGCATTCTGTCTTCTTGCAGTAGATGTTTAATCCTTTTTTCTTGTATTCCTTCACTACTTTTTGTTTAAGATTTTGTAGTTTTCTTTCCGTGTCTATCATCATTAGTCATAATCTGTCGAAATAGACTGTTTTGAATGAATTTGAAGCCCAATTCTTGGATATATTGTCTCTTTCTCTCTCTCACCCTCTCTGTAATAGAATACATAGAATACTTGGATATCAGCCCCAGACATTAATAAAATGTATTGAGAGTGTGCTGATCTCACAGTTCTCAATGATAATCCTAAGACTAGGCTCATATATGACATGTCCAATCATTGCAAAAGCAATAATGGTACAATGCTAGTGGAGGGCATAACAGAGTAGACAAATTTCAAGCCCAGTAGAGATTGACAACTTTAATAAAAAAAACTTTTCAATATTCTTTTTCATAAGGACACATAGTGAGAAAATTCAACATGATTTTAATTGATATATAAACAATTATCATAAGAGCATTAAACTTAGCCCATGAATACTGATGGTATTAATTTTATCATACTGTAAATGAATGGTTTCATTTCCTCTAAAATGATTATCTAAATCTTAAACGAGATCTTCTAATTAATAACAATTTCGACAAATCTCCACTTAGGTCAAGATAACAACCACCTAATTTACTATCACTATGTCTGCCTTCAAAACTGAAATGATTGCATGCCAAAATGTGCAAGCACATTATTGCTGATACAACTTGCATTCCTCCATGTTAAAATACACCCCTTCATCTTAATTGTGATTGTACAAACATAGTTTATCTGAACTGTTTTTATAATCATTTCACCCCAATTAAGAGGAGATTGATGAGAGAGTAGAGTGAAAAGGGAAAAGAACATGATACAAGGCTTGTCAGGAAAAAGAGAGTCAAGGTGATAAGAGATAGCAATTGACATTGAATTTAAATTCTTGGAGATTGTAGCTGTCAGGGAAGCAAATATACGGAAGAGAATACTACAGATGGGAAGTGCAAGAAAAGAAGCTGATAGAGTAAAAGTTGCAGCTACATTTGATTGGTTTCCCTGTAAAAGGGTGGGACCTAGTTGCTAGTCTAGTAGCGCAAGTAAATTCATGCAGAGGGGGCACCAAGGTTCTAAGCTCATCAGAGCAGAGCAGAAGCCGTGAAAGTATTTGTAGAAGTGACCTAGGGAAGCCACGTTATGTCATTGCGAAAGTGACTGGTATTGAGCTACCAGGTTGGAACCAATTACATTGCAGATTCTCCATTGGATTTTGTCAAGAAACCCAAGATGAATAGTAGGGGCAGCCAACCAGATGTGACAGCAATATTTATAGCATGGGCGGATGGTAGAGTTATATATGTGCAAGATAGATTCAGATGAGAAAAATTTTTTGACCCTTCGCAGTGAACCAACCTCCTAGGAGTAGATTTAGCTATGGATTCAATGAAGTTATTCCACTTGAGGTTGACTGAGAGAATTAAGCCAAGAAGAAGCAGTGTTTTGCTTTCAGAGAGACTAGCCTGATCCATGCTGATTGGGGGGGGGGTGTAGCAGCAATTGTCTATGATGTTTAAAGGATAGCAGTTTCATTTTGGAAGCATTAAAATTTACAAGCCATTTCTTAACCTAGTCCACCACAGACTGGAAGTCCTTTTCAAGATCAGCAGCAAGGTTTGGTTTGCTTTGTTTACCTCCACAGATTTCTTATTGAGGCGGGAGTAAATAGTGGTGTTATCAGCATAGATGCCTACTTGGGAACCGATTATATCAGGGAGATTGTTGATGAAGATCAAAATAATGTTTGAGGAAATCCACCACTTGTGTAAGGGATTGAGTGATTGAAAAGTTCGTGGTATGGACACCAGCAAAATTTGTGACAGTTTTTCAGTCACTTGGCATGGTGAGAATTAATATCAGCAAACAGATGAGGAAATAGCCTTATCTATATTGTTTGAGATGCTGTCAAGTACAGAACAGTCAGGAGATGAAAGGGAGTAGTAGAGAAAAAAAGATAGCTAACCAAGCTTAGTAGTGAGAGATGGAGACACATGTAAGAATGTTCTGAAGATTCAAGAGAAATCACCCAAGCTAGATGGAGATGTTTGCTGACAAATGCCAATTCCATACATATGGACATTGGAGTACTTCCTAAAGAGGGGAAGGTAACCAGGGATATAGAAATCAGAGGAATAGAAGTGTCAAGGTTAGTTTAACAGAGAGCTAAGATATTAGGTAAAGTTCCTTGGAGGAAGGATTTAACGCTGCAAAAGTTGGTTCAGATACCACGGATGTTCGTGAAAGAGATGTTAACAGGTTTAGATGATTCTTGTTTAGCTGGTTTAGTTTTAATTCTTACTTTGTGTGATGCCATAATTTGATGTTTTTTGGTAAGGAGAGGTCTAGAGTAGTAATATCAGTTGGTTATAAAATGTAACATGTATAGGAAGAAAACTGGCACAGACTGCAGCATAATGTGACCTCAGGGTTGCCCACCAGGGGTACTCGAAGGGACACTCATCCATGTGTGACATGACACTACAAGAAACCCCAATATTATTCAACTGTTGATCAGAGCAGTCTCTTAAGATACTATACAAGAGTTCGGGCTCCTAACTACCAGTCAGAAGCAGCAACCAGGAAACTACCAACCTGGTACCCTTAAAATGAAGAGATGTTGCCACCATACACACATTACAAAAAGTTTGAGACTGGAGAGGAAAGAAACCGGGGTCCCCTTCCTAAACAGGAAACAAGGGATGAGCCTCTACTCCTGTTCATAAGAAGAGGAAGGGGTATGAACCAGATGATAGTAGGGTCTATCTACTCTAATTACCAAAAAAAATTTACTAAGTTTAGTTAAAAGTCAAGAGATCCCTTAATAGTCAATACAAGAGAATTTTAAGATACCTTTCCTTAGAAATTCAAAGGAAAAAAAAAAACAGTTTTGCTGTCAAGATGACTAAGAGCTAACTGAAATCTTAACTGATACAAGTATATTTTAAAATCTACTGCATAATTAGTAAGAAACAATTTAATAAGTTGCTTTTACTTGCAACTTTCAGAATTTAAAATGCATATTACAATTAAAATTCTAGTATTTAAAATGGAAGCCAAATATTGTATAAGAGTGAAATTTCTTTTTTCTTCTTTTTAATTATTTTAATATTTACATGGCTTTGATTTCAATACGTTACAAGGGACAGTCACCTTTTGGTGTACAGTATGGTACATTTGTGACAGTAGCAATTAGGTTCAGTGTAACTGGCTCTGTTAAATCAGGGAAAATATTCTATCATAAAAAGACAAATCTAATTAATTTTACTACAACATAGTATTTGAGCTTACCTTATATAGTATAGACAATGTTAGATGTGTCTCCTAACATCTTTTGATTCACAAAACAGTTATAGAAAAGTTAAAAGCAACTACATTCTTAAACTTAATACCCACAATTTAGGATTAAACAAAGATGTCAATGATAATTTATGAAAATAACAACTAAAACAGGTGTGCCATATTTTTTTTCAGGTGTTAATAGCTGAGCAGAGTTTGACTGTTTGCATACATGCATATATGTTACATTCCTCTATGTGTACTTTTATTACTATGCCTCCATATAGATAATTATTGTTTATTTACAATTCTTTATCATCTTTTACTTCTCTCATTTTCATTAATACTGTTTCAATCTTTACCATTCTTATCCTATATTTAGAGATAATTTTCCTTACTTGCATAAAATCATAAATATATGAAGAATCTCTCATATTATATAAATACTGTCTCCGGTCTTAAAACAGAGGTCAAAATGAATATGTAAAAGATCAATAAATTTTAGAAATAACATGATTTTTAAATAATTTAAAAACTGATTATGAAAAGGCACTAAAGTTAATATATACCACTTCAAGCTATCTTTCACAGAAGAGAAAGAGAATACCTACTGAAATAGAAAGCATCAAAGAAATATAATCTAGCTGATATCACTATTTAATAATACTGTGAAAATCAGAGTAGGGAGACTATATATTAATTGAAATGTACTTCCCAAAAGCACACATACTAAATAAAATATTCAACAAGAATTCTGTCTCAGTTACATCTTCACAGAAAATATATAGTTAACAAAAAAAAATATAATTACAAAGTAAGATCAGTATTAATAGTACCCACTTTTGTAACTGTAGCTGCAAGAACCTACTATAAACCTTTTTGGAAAAATTGAACACCATTGGAAAGAAGGCTCTTTCACTAATAGACAAAGTGAAAATAGTACAATGCTGTCCGAATATGTATGGGAACAGAAGTATAAACATGGTAAATCTCCTGTCATTATAAAGATTATACAAACTTGAAAGCTAACATAAAAATTATGCAGATTATGCTTGCAAGATAAATTACAAATTATAACATTCTCTAAACATGAATGTCTTAATAAAAGATTGGAACTAGTTAGCAAATGTAGAAATGTGAACAAATTTTTGTTGATTCAGTTAACACCTGACAGATGAGTGGAAAAAATATAACAATAAAAATAAAACAATGTATATGTGTGAATTTTATTTAATCTGATGAATATTCAAATGTATGTGTTAGTTTTTTAGGGGTTGACTACTTCAGTCTAATCTTCATGTAAAAGTAGTTGCTGTTCACATGTACATAAAATAAAACTGACCCAATTTTAACCAACTAATCATTGGTTCTATGACTGAAAATTTTAATTATGTAGATGCTTGTGACATTTTTAATAATATCCATAAGATGCAACATTTACACATGTAGCTCTGTCTATAGTATATTGAGCAGTGTATTTAAAAAAAAAATCAATAACCTGCATTTCATTAAAATTATATTTTATTTCAATAATTAATCATTTATATATTGCGTGTATATATAACTAATTTGACTTAACAACCAAACATCTCCCTTATACAGATATGTTGTAGCCCAACTCTGAAATGATCTGCTAAAGCATAAAAGAAAGACTTTCAATAACTGATTTTTTAGTCAGTATTTTTTGTGCTATATACCTTCAAAGATCATGGCTCTCCACAACTTTCTATCCCTTTTAGCACTAAGTAATGTTTGTCCTCTTACTATCCCCCTGTATTCTTTACACAAGCTCATTAGGTATATTAGTTTTCCCCTACCTTCAATATATCCTGTGAGTATCAAAATTTCGAAGTTCCCTTACTTCAATATGTGCCTCAAAAATTTGAACTGTTTCTTTTTCATCCTAAGCAAAATTATCTTTTTCATTCTAAATTTTCTTAAAACTTTCTCATTGCTTATATGTTCCATCCATGGTATTTTCAGCATTCTTCTCTAGAACCAGATCTCCACTGTCTCGTGTCACCTCTTCATCTGTGAGGAAATTGCCCAGCATTTACTACCATATAGGAGGATTGATCTTACACAACAGTCGAATAATCTTATCTTTGTTTCCATAAAGCATCTTTGTTTTCTTTTTTAATCATTTCACCCCAAGCAAGGCAGATATGCCACTGATGTGCAGGGGGTTACATAACTGAAAGAAGATTAATTAGAAGAGAGAGGAGTACAAACCAATTAGAAAGGAGCAATAGAAAGATGAGAATGCAAGTGTGTTGACAGTTTCAAGGGTGGAGAGAAAGGGAAGGATATACAGGGTGAGGGAAGGGCTAGGGTCGAGTGGTTAGTAGATGAGTATTGACATTGCATTTAAATTTCTGGAGGTTGTAACCGTCAGGAAAGCAAGAATAAGGGAGCGTGTTCCACAAGAGGGATGTGCGAGAGAAGAAGCTGCAGGAGTAGAATTGTCGTCTGCATTTGGCTAACCTAACTGTGAATGGGTGGGACCCAGTTGCCAATCTGGTTGCATGAGTAAACACCTGTTGAGGAGGCACCAGAGACTTGAGTTCATCTGAGCAGAATTCATAAAAGTATTTATAGAACAGACAAAGGGAGGGCACATTTCATTAGTGGGGAAGTGGTTGTAGTTGAGCCGCCAAGTCAGCACCTACCATGTTACTGACTCTCCTTTGGAGCCTGTGCAGAACACTGAGGTGAACAGAAGGGGTGCCTGACCATAAATGGCAGCAGTACTCCATGCATGGTCGAATGGATTCAGGCGGAAAAAACATCCTGGATCGACACAGTGACCCAACCTTCTTAGCAGTGGATTTAGCTATGGGTTTGATGTAGCGGTTCCATTTGAGATAAGAAGAGAGGGTAAGGCCGAGGATGCGCAGTGTATTGTACTTAGGGAGGGTCGCTTGGTCCATGTTTATGGGAGGCAGGAGAGGTTACCTGTGATGGTTGACAGACAACAGCTTGCCCCAATTCACCAGAGTGTAGATCCCGTTCAAGGTCAGCAGCGATATTATGTTTGTCCGCCACGCCAGGTTTCTTACTAATGCAAGAGTATATTGTGGTGTCATCTGCATAGATGCCTACTTGGGACTTGATCTCATCTGGGAGGTCGTTGATGAAAATAAGAAAGAGCGTCGAGCCCAGGATAGAGCCCTGGGGGACACCGGCATTCATGCTGTAGGATGAAGAGGCATGCCCATTGAAAACGACCTTCATTTTGCGGTTATTTAAAAAAGATTGGATTAGATTGAGCAAGCGTCTGGTAATACCGTAACCCCGGAGCTTGCATAGAAGGCCAGAGTGCCAAACCCTGTCAAAAGCCTTGGAGATGTCCAGAGCAACAGCACGAGCCTCGCCTGACTCATCAAGGGTCTGGAGCATGTACTCTGTAACGATTGCTAGCATGTCGGCCGTGGACCTGGCAAAGCGGAAGCCATATTGCTTGTTGAACTAATTCAGCATTGATTATGGCCTCAAACACTTTCCCGAATATTGGTAGGAAACTGATTGGGCGATAGTTGGATGGGTTCGAGGGTTCACCGCAGTTCTTAAATACAGGAATGACTGAAGAGAACTTCCAGCATGCAGGAAAACAGGAAGCAGAAAAGCAGTAGTTATACAGTTTAGAGAGGACAGGGGCACACCTCTTAAGGACTATCACAGGGATTCCATCGCCACCGCTCGGCTGGGGGTCAAGTTTTGAAATTACTCGGGATACTACCTTCGGGGTAATATATATGTCATGCAGTTTGGCCTCAGTTCTAATAGGGAAGTCGGGTGAATGTACTCCAGATGAGTCAAATGTGGAGTTGGATGAGAATCTGCGAGCAAAGCACTCAGCTTTGTCCGCGGATGACGTGAGAACCTCAAATTCATGGATTAAAGGAAGTTTAAAGGATTTGCAGTTGTTCAGCACCCGTTTGCATATCCGCCAATAGTCCTTGGAGCCGAACTTGCATTCAGCTATGCGCTGTCGCATTCTCTCAGCAAATAACCATTTGGCGTCATTCAGGATTTTCTTGCACTCATTGTGAGCAGACGTGAATAGGCGCCTATTGTGATCAGATGACTGTCTCCGAAATAGATGGAAGTAATGGTTCCTGTGGGCAATGGCAGCTGAACAGGCAGTAGAGAACCACGGAGAGGAATGAGGTTTTAGGCAATACTTCCTGGCGGGTATGAAGGCATCAATGCCAGCTTTCACCCATGACAAGACCTCAGAGGCACAGTCATCAACTGGGAGATTGAACACTTTTCCCCAAGGGACGTCGCAGAGGAAATCACGAAATGCATCCCAGTCAGCTTTTTGGTAGCGATAGGAGGTTCTATAGGTAGGAGGCTCCTGGGGAGAGTGAGAGTGGAAAGAAATACTGAGAGAGACAATAGCATGATCGGAGTTGCTGAGCGGGCAAAGCTGTGAGACTTGACAGGCGTCAGGTGCAGAGGTAAAACATATATCTAGTAGTGAGGAGTGTCCAGAGGGAGTGCTTGGGTAGCAAGTGGGGAAGTTCACCACTTGCGTAAGGGATTGGGAAATAGCGAAGTTCATGGTGTGGATGCCCACTAGGTCAGTAACAGAGTCTTTAAGCCACTCAGAGTGATGGGTGTTGAGATCACTGAATACAAATATGTGAGCAAATGGGTGGTAGGAAATAGCCTTATCAATGTTGTTAGCAATGCTATCTAGAAGGGAGAACGGTACAGAAAGAATAGGTAACTAACCGAACTGAGGAGCGACAGACGGAGACATACATATTGGGGGTCAGTAGTCTGTACTTGTTTTATTTTGATGTCTCCAATTTGTCGTATGCATCTTGGGCTGTTCCTCTCACTAATGACTATACACTCTTATTCTATACATTATCATCTTACAACTAAGAATTAGTCCTTTTTTTTTCACTTTTTTTTTTTAACTATTTTATCTCAGGGTTCCTGCATTTTTCTTTGTGTCTGCATATAAATAGATGCAATACATATGGTGAGAAGATACATCCTTGCTTTACATATCTTATTTTGGTATAGATACTTGTGCTGAGTAAGTGTGGACAAATTAAAATTGTTTTATTTTGTCCAAACTGCCAGCTCGAATTTATTTTAAAAATAAAAACTTTATACAGTTTTAAAATGCATCATTAAAGAAAATATAAGAAAAAATTTAAACTGTAATATATATCAATGAAACAAGTGTGATTTAAAATGGGATTCAGCTGGTGATTTTCATTCATTGAGTCAGCAATATAAATTTTGTTGTGTTGAACCTGACTGATTTGTATGAAATGAATGCAGAATACCCTCTTTTTGATTTGAATTGTATAGCCGCAGAGATATGAAATCAAATGATTATGTATAATATAAGTTCAAATCTTCATATGCAGCCTCCTTGGAAAAAAAAAAAAAAAAAAAAATTATGCAATCCATTCCACTTAGTAACATTTGAACCATGATTGGTTAGCAGAAACTCATTTACATGATGTAATCTTTAGTGATCTATAAAGTTTTAATAAAACCTGTTGATAGGTGTTAGCAATCTCTCAGGAATTAGATTGACTTATTACATTTAGTTTGAAAATATTCTATATATGGAATATGTCAATCTCTTGTCGAAAAATGACACCTAAAAATTTGTTTCTAGTGTTTTAAAGATACTGATTTATAATTAGAAGGGTTGAATAAATCTCTTCCAGTTTTAGGTATTGGGATGACTATGGCTTGTTTCCACAGATTAGGAACATTGCCATTAGTCCAAATATTAAATTATTATATATATATTAAATATTATCTTAACTATTTAGATGAAATGGAAACAGAAAGCTAAAAACCAGACTGCTAAAACTTTAAATTAAAAACAAGCAAAACAGAAAACATAATGAATACAAATTTACATAAAATAATGCAATGGAATTGTCGAGGAATAAGAGCAAACATAAACCAGCTAGGTATACTGATAACAGACCTGAACCCAGTCATTATCTGCCTTCAGGAAAACTTCCTCAAAAACAATAATGAAACAAATATAAAAGAATACCAATAATTCAACTATATAAAAAGACACTGGCCTTCAAGCATCAGGCGGTACATCCATCTTAGTAAGAAATGATGTATCACAAAATCACATAAATCTAAATAGCGATAGCTGTCAAAGTTACATTTCTCAAACAAATCAACACTTGCCCTGTGTATATTTCACCAAATAAAGAGATTAAAGAAACTAAATTATAGGAAATTATAAGACAACTTCTTATAACTTCCTGTTCCTTTTATATTACTTGGGGACTTCAACTGTCACAGCACCATATGAGGCTGCAAAGATACAAATCAAAGAGGACAAGAGATGGAATCGTTCATTGACAACAACAAACTATGTATCTACAACAAGTCTCCGACTCATATATGCCCATACTCAAGCAACTACTCTGCAATAGACCTGTGTGACCTATCTCTTTATGGATTTTACTTGGACAGTTCATGACAATACTTGTGGAAGCAACCATTTTCCTATATTTCTAGAAAATTTAAGACTAAACCTAAATGATAAAATTCCTAAATGGAATTTTTAAAAAATTGTGAAAAATACAAACTGATGTTTTTTTTGGAACTTACCTTAAACTCAAATACTGAGAATGAAGATCATGCTACCTACTTTTCAAAAACAATTATTTCCATTGCAAAAAAGTACATACCTAAATCTTGTAAATCTACTGAATATGATAAACAAAGTGCAATCAAATTGCGTTGGGCTGCCCTTCATAAATTCAGCTTACAACCAACAGCTGAAAATTTGAACTCCTTTAAAAAATATAAAGCAATAGTACAATGAGTAATAAAGGAGTTGAAACATTCCTCATGGAGAGATTTTGTATCTAAAATCAATTCCAATACAAAAATAAAGACCGTCTGGAATATGATCAGAAAGATTTCTGGTAAAAATAAAAATAATCCTGTTAATCAACTTTCTAACAATTATACAAAAATTACTGATCCCAAAGAAATAGCAAATACATTTTCTGAAAACTTCTCACAGGACACTTCTACTATAGCAGAAAATTTCAAAACATTAAAAACAATGAAAAGAAGAAACTTAACTTCCAGTCCAGTAATACTGAAGATTATAACCAACCATTCTCTCTATCTGAATTACTAGACTCCCTAAGCCAGTCTCATAATACCATAGTAGGTCCTGATGATATACATTATGAATTTCTCAAACTGTTGTCTGATATTTCTTTGTTATACCTACTTGATATCTTTAATATTTGGACTAATAGCAATGTTCCTAATCTGTGGAAACTTATTGCCATAAGTGTACATTTTTTTTGCTTGGTCATTTTTCTCAAGTGTATAGTTAGACACAAAAGCACACCCACATTTCGGTGGCTCAGGACAGTAAGACAATCATTACTGAAGAACACATCCACATTTGCTGGTGCAAAATCAGACACTTGCATTAGAATTGAGTGGAAATCAATTGATATCTCTTTCAGAGTTGCGAACAGAATCTCCAAAACGCCACTACCACAGTAGAGTATATTTATTTGCATTAGTTTATTTTATTCAACTAATTTTCCTTTATATCAAGCTGCTGTTAGGGTTATCAACAATGCTGTTCAGTCCATTGAAGGAGTTGTTCTTCCAGCAAAAATTCTGACAAGCGTCCAGACAAAATGTTTACCAATGCCATGAACAAGATTTATACAATGATTGATAGGAATTATGAGGGTCATTCAATAAATAAGGTGAATTATTCGGTATAAGGACTTCTAATACAGATGGAAGCTTACTTTTTTTTTTTAATTTTTTCCTTTACTTCTTTTTCAAAGGAATTTAAATTTTTTTGCAGATTGGGAAAAAACAAAAAAAAAACAAAAAAACAGTTTTGGAGATTAACAAAGATGACCGACCAAGAAGCATGCTCCAGGATTGAACAGAGGTCAGTTATCAAGTTTTTGGTTGCTGAAGGATGCAAACCAGTTGAAATTCATAGGAGTATGTCAACTGTGTATGGTGCCACATGTTTCAGCCAAAAAAGTGGTCTAAATTGTTTAAAGAAGGATGGAGCAGTGTTGAGGATGAAGACAGGCCTGGGAGGCCTACAGAAGTTAGGTCTCCTGAGGTAATTTGAATCAGTCAATGACTTCATTCACTCTGACAGTTGGGTAACAGTGGATGACATTGCAAGGACTTTCAGCCTATCTGTTAGGACAGCACACAAAATTGTCTATGATGACCTTGCATCAAGAATATCTAATATGAACAACGTTTGATTTCCTGTCTATGTATTTGGTTTGACAGAAAATTTAACCTGGCAAGGCAAGTATAACAAGATCCATGAAAGACTCAGCATAAAAAAAAAGTTATTAGGTAAGATAAGTATAGTAACCTAATATTTGCACAAACTAATCAAAAACATTTTTGTAGGAAGGATCTAAGCTATATAGTTAATCTTACACCGATTTAAAGCACAATTTAATTTGAAATATCATTTTCAAAAAATTTATTATAATATTAGCAATTTCAATCAGAATTTAAAAAATTTTATATGCATCTTTGAACATCTTTAGAACATAACTTTTTAAAATAAATTTTGATTTAATTATTTAACTGAGGTGGAGGCAAACTATGGCCTGCAGGCAACATGTGGCCCACTGAAGTAAATCATGCAACCTACCAAATTTGAAAGAGGAATTTTTTTCTTCTTTAAATTGAGTTATTTTGTTTTCAAACAAATGTGTTTCATTTGAAGTTTCCACTTTAAAGAAATAAAAATAATTTTTATTATTATTTTAAACAGAGTTATTTTGTTTTTCAAATAGCAGTCTTTCTATTTTATAATATTAAGAATAATTGCTTTTTCTTCTTAAAACAAAGTTATTTTGTTTTCCAAATGTGTTTCATGTGAAGCTCCTACTTCTATGTGCCTTGGCCTTTCAGGACGTAGGCAACCATGGCTTTCCAATTCTCCCTATCCCTGGTGGCTCTAAGCACGCTTTCTCCTGTTATATCACAGGCCTTTCAAATATGTTATCTGCTGCTTTCCCCTGTCTCTTGTTCCCTCTACCTGGCCTGTTAGTATCAGGTTCTGCAAGTCCTCTTTCCTCATTGCATGTCTCAGGAACTTTAGTTCTCTCTTCCTGTTGCTCAGTATTAATTTCCTTTTTGTTTCCATCCTTTACAAAACCTCATCATTGCTCACATACATCATCCTTCTGTAGAACCACATTACAGTTGCTTCAAGCTTTACCTTCATCTTTGATGATATTGTCCAGCATTCAATATGGCATATTGAACTGACATCACATAGCAATCCAGTACTTTTTTCTTTGTTTCTAACAAAATCTTCCTGTCTCTTCTGGAATGCATTCTTCACTGTGCCAATTCACCTTTGGATCTCTGTGTCACACTTTCCGTCTTCTGTTAGAACACTTCCCAGGTATTTAAATTATTGTACCTGCCTGATTTTAGTATCCCCAACCTGCATTTGGGATTTTGGGCTGCTCTTTTTGCTGATGACCATGCATTTGATTTTGTTTCAGTTTATTTGTACTCTTTTCTTGTCACTCTCTTCTACCTTCTGTAAGAGGTCTTCTAGTTTCCTTTCCATGTCTGCTATCAGTACTGTATCATCTGCATACCTTGTGTTGCTCAAATTGTGGCCTCTGATGGCAAATCCTGGCATAACATCTAAAGTGGTTTGCTACCTGTAGGTATTCTTGGTTACTCTTAGGTTTTTCTACTTAAAAATCCTTAATCTAAAATATTAGACATCCTTCTAGGATACCATTATTCTGGGTTGAATATTTAACAAACAAAACAATTTTTCCTGCTATTGGCTTGTAAAATTTTAACTACTCTAAAGAGAGTGTAGATAATGATCTGCATCATTTTATACAGTATTACTAGAATTTGAATTTTCTTTATGATTGCAAAAAGTGTGAAGAAAAATAGCAAGAACCTACATCTAATAAGTATAATAAATATCTTAAGAATAAAGAAAGAAATCTGTTTTTTTGTTAAATTATCTACATGAGAAATTCTTCCTTGAAATAACAATTTTTTAACCCACACTGAATCAAACTATATGATTTCTATTGCATGACATAGAAACTAAACACATCACCAGACAAGTAGATGCACAAATTTTATTTAATAGACATATTGAGGATAATCAGGTGGTGGGATTTTAGGTCCTTAACCCTAATAACATTAATAATAAAAGATTCCAATATGCTCATTTATATGCAAAGCCTATTGAGAAGGTTATTAGAGCATAGATTGTGTTCTGATTCTTTCAAGTGTTTTACTTCAATATTGTTTTTAATCATTCTAATTATTTTCTACAGAGATTGGTGAACTGTACAAACTGGGTTAGACATATCTCATTCTATAGTCCAGTCTCTTTACAAATTACAGCTCTATAAAGTTTTTCAAACCTTACCTTTAAAGAACAGCTGGTTTTAATCCAGTCATCTAATAAAGCCTTGGCTTTAAAGAAATTCATTTTCTTTAAAATATAAATTAAATAGTTGAATTTAGAATTTCCAGAAAGGTTATTGAATGCGATAAATACCTGAATAAAGTTAATACTACTAAAATGTTGTGATTATAACCAAAATGAGGGTATTAGTCTGATTTTATTAATGTATACAATAAAAGACAGAAATGATAGCAAATAAGTTCTGTGTTATCTTTTTTTTTTTTTTTAAACTTCTTTTGTCCTTAGGTATAGTTAAACACTCCAGTATTTAATTTTTTCAAATATTTCTACCCCATGTAAAGCAGTAATGCCACTAAGACAGGGGTTACTGATTGGAAAAGAATAAGAAAAACGAGAAACATTAAAGAATGAGAATAATAAAAGTGGAATCAAAAAGGCAGTAGATAACAATTGACATTGCATTTAAATTTCTGATGATGGCTGGAAAGCATTGAGTCAAAACAGAGATTAATAAATGAGAACTTACAGTTAAATTTAAATAGGTACCTCAAAAAAAAAAAAAAAAAAAAGTTTTTATCAGCAAAATGTTTATATTATCATTAAGAGGATAAATCAAAGTACTTTTTAATTATTTTTAAAAAATTTTTTAATTATTTCTAACAGGTTCAAAATTTTGGTAGAAAAAAGATTTGAATGAATAAGATTTATACCAAATTTGTCTTCCATACTTGGCATTTTTTGGCTGGCTACTGTAAATCATATCATTAACACCTCCTTGACAGATGTGATAACAAGGATACCGTAATTGAGAAATGCTTTTTTGAAATATTTCCGGAAGTAAGCAAATAGTTCTTGTTTCAAGCCAAATTAAGCTAAGTTTAAAGTCGGTAATTTGAATAAAAATGTGTCAGCGAGGTGTATTTTATTTTTGTAAGATTTTTTAAAACTTCTAAAACGGCTTCTGTTTACAATCAATGAAAAATGGTGGAAAATTTGAAATTTTAACAACTTTTTTTTTAAATCTACAAAATTTTTGATTCTGATCAATATGATTTCAGTTTGAAATACCCCAGGGTATTTTGCTTACTGTAATTAGTAAATTTAATCTCTTGGCTTTCAATTAAAGCTAAAACTAAAACTTCAAGAAAACTTTATTTTTGAAAATTAAATTTAAATTGAGGTATCGAAAATGAGTGGAGGTACCTACATCTAGACATTTCAACTGCAAATTGATGAGACCTTGTCGCCAATCAAGTACTGCACTTAAATTCATAAAGTCACAGTGGAAAGTTCAACTGAACAATTGCCATGAAAGTATTAAGGCACAGGAAAGCTACATTACAGCAATGGGAAAGTGACTGAAGGTGAGACACCATGTCAGAACCAATAACATTGCTGATTCTTTGGATTTTATCAAAATTCTCTAAATACTTAGGAGTACTGGATTATATATGTCAGCAATATTCAAAGCATGAATGAATGGTAGACTTATAAATATGTAAGATAGATTCTGAAGATAAAAATTGTCCAGTATAACACAGTAAACCAACTTTCTTAGCAGCAGATCTAGCAATTGATTCAATATAATCTTTCCACTTTATGTCATCCCAAAAAGGCATGACAAGTTACTCTCCTAAAGGTCAGAACCAGCCCTGCTGATAGGAGACAGAAAGGGATCTCTATTTGGAGGCATTAAAATTAACACACTATTCCTTGTCCCAGTTAACGGCAGATTGTAGGTCATTTTTGAGATCAGCTGCCAATTTGATCATATTGATCTGACCAAACTTATCAAGACAAGAGTAAATAATTGTACCATTAGCATATATATAATATATATAAATTCTTCAGACACTTTAAAACCTGGTCAACAGCGACCAAATATATTATCCCTATGACCAGTGTTAGTCTTACAGTTCCTTTGGGCCATCATGGTTATCATCTAGCTGACTTCACTTGTTTACACGTAGCTTGTTTTGCTGCTGGTATAGTGATCTACTTGACTTAGCTGGTATTTGTCTGTTTATGACTATCCCCCACCTCTGCCACACTGTGTTTTGATCTCAGAGGGTGAGAAGAAGATTGCTGATGAAACAAATTTGAAGTGAGGACTGGCTCAACCACCGGGAGTTACACAACAAAAAGGGAATTCTTTGAAATAAAAAATTGACACAGGTTAAACACAAGGATTTTGTTTATATATGCTTTGTTGTATACAGTGGTTTTAACCCTTCACACTTAAAATTAAATGATACTGGGATTGCCTTCAGAGTTTGAAGCTTGTATTGGTAGTAACTTAAATTTCTAAATTCTGGTCTTCTGATCTGCTCTTTAAGTTTATCTATCTTTTGGGCTGGTACAAGATCTTGGTCAGGAAGTCTCAGCAAACAATGTGAACTCTGGTAGCAGTAGTTTAAGAAAAAATTCCATATTCTTAAAATACAATTCAAAAAAAAATATTCTCAAAAGCAGTTTCACAATTTTTCCAGCATCTTTCAGTCCAGTGGTCAGAGAAGTTGAGCCACCCCTCCTTTTTTTACTCTGACTCCCTTCACATCTCATACTATCACTCCATTACAACAGTGCTAATCTCTCTTTTTCCTCCCACCTCAGCAGCTCACCTCAACTTGCTTCCTGTGATTACCCAAACTTTCTAAATGGCATAGTGAAAACAGGTTTTCAGTCTCATACTGTGGTCTTTCCATCAACCAGACCACTCAAAAGAAATGAAAGAAAATTACTTTCGCTTTTCAAACAAAAGTCTGTTTTTTTTTTGTTTTTTTTTTTTGCCTATGTATTTTTTATGATTAATACACAACACAAACAGTTTGTCTGGTCACTTCAAAACAGTAATTAAATTTTCTCTATCACTTGCATTCAGGGAAATCCGAATTAATATTTGGACATAAAATTTTTCTCAAGACGAATTATAAGGAACAAATGCTTCAGACTGGCTTCTCTCTATATAAGAGGTACTTCACTTCTGGATGGTTTATTCAAAACATGTCTTTTCCCTGGTCCCTCTTGCACAGAGAAATAATAAATGTTATTCTGGTGACCACTAAGTTTTCTTTATCAATAACATCTGCTTCCTTCTATTTGACATCTTTTAGTATACGTTTACTGGTCCTTTCTTATCGGCATGAAATGGAAAGGAGTGGTGGTCTATGTCAGACTTGATCTCACTGAATTTTATCAAGTTAATTCTGGATTTGATTCTCCTTGGAATTATTTTAAAACAATTTTTCAATGCATTTTGTTTATAATTTTCTTCAATTTTCAAACCATCTTCCTGCAATTTCACCAATTATCATCCAGTTAGTAGGTAGACTCTTCCTTTTTATTTTCTTTTTAGTTTGACCATTCTCAAGCAAGCCTCAGTGTCACATATATACTAAGAGAACTGATGTCATCAGGAAGGTCACTGATGAAAATTAAGAACAAATTAGGTTCAAAGATCCCTGGTGGGGATACCTGCATTAATGCAAAAATATCTAGAAGAGTGGCTATTCAGTACAACTTTCATTTCACGATTTGAGAAGAAAGATTGAATCAGTTCAGAAATTTGTCCAGAAACATCATGACTCTCAACTTGTGAAGAAGACCAGTATGTCAAACCCTGTCCAACACTTTTGGGATGTCCAAAGCAACCATTCTTATCTAAAGCTTGATAAACTTAGCAAAACCATCAATAGATCAGCAGTTAATAGAGAAGTAAAAGCTATATTACTTGTCTGAAATAAGGCCCTGCAATGTGATATGTTTAACCATTTCAGAGCTGATTAGGGTCTCTAGTAGGGCCAAAAAAGAGGTAAAAGGCTAATAAGATGATAGTTAGAAAGATTAGACTTATTAAGGACTGGAACTAAAAGAAGGGAAATTTATTTTTTTTAGATTCATATTTTCCCAGTTTGAATTCGGCAAAGGATTTGCTGACATGATTGGAGGTCAGATGTCAGTCGACTGTGTTGAAATAAGTGCAACAGAACCACTATCTGTAGATGAGAAAAACAATTGAGGAAAATAATTTTTTTTTTATTTTCCTAAACCTTCAGCAAAATACAGCCGATATAATTAGAAGTCAAATGTCAAAACTACCGTGTGTGAAATAATAGTAAAAGAACCACAATCCATAAATGGTGAAAACAATTGATGAGGAAATTTTATAGAAACATATAAGGAAAGGGATTTTTATTCATATTTTTCCAGATTGGAATTCGGCAAAGAGAGCAAGGGTTAAGTTGATCTGTTGAGAGAAGAAAAATAATTATTAATTACAGGGAAAATAACTATTTAAAATTTCCCTGAGACCAGTTGATATCATGTAATAACCCCGCCCAAAGTGGAGGGAGAAAATAAGATGACATAGAGGCTGACATCATGTAATAACTCCACCCAAAGCGGAGGAGGAGAACAGTCCATGATGGGATGTGTGAAACACAGAAGGAAGAATGGTTGAATGCTAGGTTATTTGCATAACACCTCTTATGCGTCCTCACTACACCAGTAAAAAGGGACATACATAAATACAACAGCCAGCAGAGACTAAAGACAGTTACTGTGAGTTCCCGGCAGGGACTGAAACGAAGTCAGTTTGAGTCATCGCACCATTGTCACCAACTGTAGTGTTCCCAACCAGAGGTGAAGGGATTTTGCAGTTGGAGTTTGAAGTTGCCAGTTGCCAACCAAAGTTTGAAGTATTAATAACCAAAGTTATTTATTGAAGAAGAGAAAAACTCCAATGAAAGCCTTGTGCCAAACTGATGATGATAATAAGAAAAACGCTGATGAACATTTTCGCAAAGTACAAACCAAACAATAGTGTTTGAATTTACTAGTTACCTAATTAACAATTCTGGTCCGACTTAGAGAAACTGGTTGAAACTTTCGTTCCATCGCTAATAGGAATGGGTTGGGAAGGAGATGAACTGTAATTATTTTTCTCTTATTTTTTGCATATAAATACTTTCTAGAGTTTATGCAGGTGTCATTCATTTTATTTCTAAAATTGGTACCATATATTTCCACAATTATGCATGCGTATCTACCGTTTAGCTTGGTGGAGATATCCTAGTGATAATTCAGCTTAACTCTCTTAAGATCAAAATCACAACGTGGGTAAGAGAATTTATAGTTGAAGAGGTCAACCCAAAGACCGAATCACTAAAGACAAAATTGTTCACAGATGAATGAAGACGGTTTAGTGTAAGAAATTTTGTCTAATATATTGCAGTCCTGAGAAAGAGAATGATAAAGGTAAAAGAGATAGTTAACAGAGCGCAATGATAAAACTCAAAAGCATATGAAAGAATTATCTGGGGACTTGAGAGACAATTCCCTTGCCATAAGAAGATTTTTCCCAGATATAATCAATAAGGCTATGCATTTGTATACTAGAATTTTCTAGGAAAGAGGAAGATAGCCTAAAACAGAGAATTGGTATAGAATAAAATAGAAGAATTTAAATTAGTTACACAAAGTTCAAAGATATTTGGAGACTGCTTCAAGAAAAAATTCAACATTGCAGTAATTGAAATGGATACCCCGAATGTTGGAGAAAGGCAGGGGGTGGTGCTTACCAGTTTTTCTTTTTTTTTTTTTTAATCATTTCACCCCGAGCAAGGCAGAAATGCCACTGATGTGCAGGGGGCTACATAACTGTAAAAAGATTAATTAGAAAAGAGTGAGAAGTACAAACTAGTTAGAAAGGAGCAATAGAAAGCTGAGAAAGCAGGTGCGATGACAGATGCATAGGTGGAGAGAAAGGGAAGGTTATACGGGGGTGGGGAGAGAGCTAGAGTCCAGTGGTTAATAGATGAGTATTGACATTGCATTTAAATTTCTGAAGGTTGTAGCCGTCAGGAAAGCAAGATTACGGGAGCGAGTTCCACAGGCGGGAAGTGTGAGAGAAGAAGCTGCAGGAGTAGAATTATGACCTTATTTATTTATTTATTTTTTTTTTATATAAGCGTTTCACCCCGAGCAAGGCATGTCACTGCCACTACTGCGCAGGGGGCTACATAGAGTGGAGAAAGGATGATTAAATATAAGAAATGTCAGAGGGTGGGTGATAGGCAGGTAAGGATACCGAGAATGAGGGTTGGGTAGATGAGTGTTCTGAGAATAATTGGGAGTTAGTGTGATAGGAGATTGACCCTACATTTAAACACCTGGAGATTGTAGCTGTCGGGAAAGCAGACTTGTGGAAGGGAGTTCCACAGTCAGGAAGCACGAGAAAAGAAGCTGTTGGAGTAGAATTTACGGTTACATCTTATTTGTTTAACTGTAAAAGGGTAGGACCTAGTTGCTAATCTTGTATCTCGTGTGAATTCGTGCTTAGGCGGCACCAGTGATCTAAGCTCATCGAAGCAGTAGCCATGAGAGTACTTGTAGAAGAGGCACAGGGAAGCCACATCACGCCAGTGAGAGAGTTGTTGCAGCCGGTCTGCCAAGTCAGTATCAACCACGTTACAGATCCTCCTTTGTATTTTGTCAAGAAGCCCAAGGAGAGCAGCAGAGGCACCCGACCAGATATGGCAGCAATATTCAATACACGGGCGGATGGTAGATTTGTATATGTGCAGAATAGATTCAGGTGGGAAAAACTTCCGGGCCCTACACAGGGAGCCGACTTTCATAGCAGCAGATTTGGCAATGGATTCGATATAGTCATTCCATCTGAGGTCCGCTGAAAGTGTAAGGCCAAGGAGGTGTAGTATTTTACTCTCTGGGAGGCTAGCCTGTCCCATGCTAATGGGAGGTAGATGTGATTGTCTATGGTGGTTAGTTGATAACAGCTTTGTTTTAGAGGCATTGAAATTTACCAGCCATTTCCTACCCCAGGCCACTGCGGATTGGAGGTCCCTTTCAAGTACGGCAGCGAGGTTCACTTTGTCGTCCACACCTGGTTTTTGATCAATGCGAGAGTAGATTGTTGTGTCATCGGCATACATGCCAACTTGGGATCTAATGGTGTCAGGGAGATCGTTAATGTAGATCAGAAAGAGTGTGGGACCTAGGATAGAACCTTGAGGAACGCCCGCGTTCGTATGGTAGTTTTGGGAGGCATGCCCATTTAATACCACCTTCAATGTGCGGTTAGAAAGGAAAGACTGGATGAGGTCAAACAGATGTCCAGTTATCCCGTAGCTCTGCAGTTTGCACAAGAGGCCAGCATGCCAGACCCTGTCGAATGCTTTGGAGATATCCAAGGCAACGGTTCGGGCTTCACCATTCTTGTCGAGTGCCCGGTATATGTACTCGGTAATGGTCGTTAGCATATCAGCAGTAGACCTGGTGAAGCGAAACCCGTACTGTTTGTCAGAGAGAAGCCTGTTGGCAGTGAGATGCTGAATCACCTTGGCGTTGATAATGGCTTCGAAAACTTTGCCAAAGATCAGAAGGAGACTAATAGGACGGTAACTGGCAGGGTCTGAGGGTTCGCCAGAATTCTTAAATATAGGAAGCGTAGGCAGGAGGACTTCCAACAGGCAGGAAAGCAGGAAGCAGATAGGCAGAGGTTATAGAGTTTAGAGAGGACAGAGGAGAGTTCTGGGGCACATTTCTTCAGTACTATGACTGGGATTCCGTCACCGCCACTCGCTTTGTGTGGGTCAAGTTGTGCAATTATCTTGAATTCCTTTTTATTATATCAATTATATAGAGGTATGTTTTGAGGAGAAAAAGGAAGGCCAAAATAATTATCATTATCTGTAGTCAATGACAATACAAACCAACCAGAGTGTGGCTAGGAATAAAGAATAATGTAGGCTCAGGGCTGTCCACCAGAAACGCAGGGACACCTATCCATGTGCAACATAATAATGAAGAGTCACTGCCACTGATTAGTCAGATCACCAAAAAATTTAATTATTATGGCCTTGGGAGAAAGAACAGGTAAACCATATCCTAAACAGGAAATAAGGAATAATGCTTTACTCCTATCCAGTAAACATAGGAGTGCAAGCTGAACAATAAGCAAACCTCTATTACTAATCTGTTTCCAGTACAGGAAGCTGGGCACATTTTATCGAGACTCCATCTCTAGGAAGGTTATCATGTAAGGTGGTAGACCCCATCCAGGCCAAAGGGATGTAGTGAAGAAAATGTTAACTTACCTTGTCAAACCAAGTGACAGTGTATTGCATGTATCCTATGCCAAAAGACATTGAAGGAGCACATATGACCACTTGTTTATATATGAGAATGTTGTGCAAATTTTTGGTCACAACTCAACCAATCACAGACTTCTCAACTTAAATATAAACATGTGTAGTGAGTGGTCTGGGTCATGTTTCTATGAGATGTTATACTGTGTGAAGGAGGATTTTTTGAGACCTGTGACTACTGAATAGAATTTTATCCACCTCATAAGATTCTACTATAGAGGAATAGTTGAATTATTAATCTCAATTTCTTCAGGGTGATATTAAGAATTAGAGTAAGATGTGTGTGGTGGTGGTGGTGGGGGGGGGGGTAAACATGAGATTAGCTTAGAATCTGTGTGTTATGGCAGGATTAGTTAGCATACTGACAGTAGGATGTTATATATTAAGTTATGCTTTTTTATCCTTTATTGGAATTTCTTTGACTTTTGTAAAGTTTTGTCAACATTTTATTTTCAGTGAAAAATTTTATTGCCATTGAACTTTTGCTTTATAAAAGAGAACAAGAGAAAGTCTACAGGGTTCACAATCAAAAATCATGAATTTAAAAGATGGCATTCTTGAAAGATTTTAATTATTAAATGCAAACCTTTTTATGTTTGCATAAAATTGAGATGTATAAAGGAGCAGTTTGTCATGGGCAGTCAGAGTGACAGCAGAGAGATGGTTAAGAGATATATAGAGTCAAAGGCAGGTGGAATTCTTGATTGCTGAAGGGAAGATCTAATCTGTTAGTTTGTCAAGACAAATCAACAAATATGTTACTAACCCATTCACCCCAGATGGTGCCAGGTGAACCCATGGATTAAGAAGTCAGTATATCGAAAACAAAATTTGTGTTTTCTTTTCTGGATGATATTTCACCTTCTGTTCCTTTATTGAATGGTACACTAAGTGAACTTTCTCAATTTTTGTTTATACCAATACAAATTTAAAGACATGGTGGGCAAAGCTATAAAGTTGGTGAAAAATAAATTTTTAAAATTACCAATTTTGGTTATTAGATAGCGAGATTGTTTGGTTGGTTGGGTTTTATGGCATATCAACCTCTGAGGGTCATTTAATGCCAAATCATTTGTTGTATCACATCTTTTTTGGTCCATTATTCCAAGATTATTTCTTGGAAACATTCGTTGGATCAAATCTGTTTTTCTTAAATTATCCATTGGTTTGGGTCAAGTTACTTTAAAATATTCATTGCATTAAGTCTTGCTCTTTGCATCATATATATCTTTGGGTTTGGTTAGTGTTATATTTTCTTGTATAGATTTACTTTTCTCAGAAAGGCTATAATAGTATTGGGGTTTGTTTTTGCAAATAGTTCTTTCAGACTGTTGGCATTGTCTGGTGGATATGGAAAAGATCGCCACAATCCAGTAGGAAGTGCTTCACAGTATTGGACTCCTGGCATGCCACGCACACCAAAGGGTCCTCTCTTTCCAACAGGAAGGAATAGGTCAAGTGTGTGTGTGCCCTATATGAATGCGGGATATAACCACTTCTTTCTTGCGTGATTTTCTGACTCCCAGTGTCCATTCTTTAAGTATCGGCTTAATCTTAAACAGTTTATTATTTTGGCAAGTGTTCCACATCTCTTGCCATTTTTTTTTTTATAATGAACTTGCTAATTAATGATTCAATGTCTGTATATGGAATTTTCGTATTACCTATATCAATGTTTAAGGAGTTCTTGGCTGCTGAGTCAGCCTTTTCATTCAAATCACACAAAAAGTTGCAACATTGAATGGTACAAAAACAGATCAAGACAGCAAAAAGTCAAGAAAAGAAGTTTGAATTATTGGATACAGATGCTTTGGAATAAGATAACATTTAGTAATGAAACTAGAATGGAGCTACATTTCTAATAAATAAGAATTTATCAAAAGGCCAACAGGAAAGTGAAACAAGCCACATTACATGACAAAAATAATAAACTTTCATGTGGAGACACATAAAAAGTGATGATAACTTAAATACATCAAATGCAGCCAGGTGTTGAAGAACTTTTTGAGATCAGACTTGAATATAGGTAAGATTTTTCAGTATGACAGTGCTCCATGCTACAGATCAAGTGCCATACCACCAAATCTGGTTGATAAAGGTGCAATTGTATTGAAAGATTAGCCAACTTAGAAACTTAAATTTCATTAAGCAAATGTAGATAAAACTAGAGTTTGAGTTTGAATTTTGTTTAGCAGCATATCAACCTCTGTGGGTTATTTAATGCCAAAAAGGTAGAGTTTTAAGATATTTTTTTAGTGTTCGATTATAGTAAGAAGGTTGGTTTAGTCAGATTTTGATGAAAAAAATTTTTTTTTTAATTTTATTTTAGAAAACTGAAGATGTTTTTTAGTTTTGTATCCAAACATGTATTGCTGGTAATAATTTTTTTCCTTCAAAAATGTATCATGACAATATTTTTTTTTCTTCAAAAATGTGTAGTGGTAATAATTTTTTTCTTTTTCAAAAATGTATTGTTGGTAATATCTTTCATTCAAAAATTTATATTTTTCTGTAAAAGTCTATTTTTATCTATATATTTCTATAAAAGTGTATTTTCATACTTTTATAGTATTTTGACCCAAGTTTGGGGGTTAACTATTTGCCCATAGCTGGGACCCTAACAGGTGCTACTACTCCGGGTCAGAGTGGACCTGGGAACAACAGCAATTAAGAGGTGGTTCCATGCGCCTCACAACCTCCCAATTAGAGGCCTTGCTGCTGGATGCGGTTTACCATTATACCTAGGACCCGAGAATGATTAACTAAGATGTACACTTAAAATTTTAGGATGCAAGTCGATATTTTCCCAATAAAATTTATATTAATCAAAGTTGGTAAAATAATAAGGATATGCCTATGCAATAAATATACTATATGAATTTCAGCATATTAATATTTATTAAAAATATTTGCAATAATTTTGGTGTAAGTTTTTTAATACCACTCATACTGTAAATAAATAGTATAGCTATTAATTTTAATTTTTGATTTTACATATATCTCCATATTCCATAACATAAGATTTAACTTTAAAAAACAAACAAGGTATTGTAAAGTTATTGCGTGATGGGAGCACAATGTTCGAAATTGCCAAAAAATTTTATCAGAGTAGAGAACATAGAACAGTCAAAAAGGAAATTGTAAACATTGGCAAGATCAGACAATAAAAAAAAACGACTTAAATAATTGAAAATATTTGAAGAAACTAGTGTTGCAAGTGTAAACAGAAAAAACATGCAGAATATTACAAAATTGGATAAAGTCAACAAAAAAGTGGTAGTTTAGTTGAAAAGCAACTAAACTACTACATTTAATAAAGATCACAAAGAAATATGCAAAATTGGTTGAAGTAAATGAAAACTGATTATTCAACATTTTTAGTGATGTATGTGAAGATGCATCAGTTGGTCTTGATAAGTTGGTGATTAGGTTCTTCAAGGAATTAATCCGACAGGAGAGAAGTGGAGTAATGTTTTGGGCTAGTATTGTTGGCAACAGGGCTGGTACATGCAACCCTTGACCCCACCCCCACCTGCAATTAGAGATGGGAGCTTATTAAGCCTTGTGACCATCACTATTTTAACATTTGCTTTTTTTTTCTAACTTATAAATACATTATAAATTAAAGTAAGCCCAACTGACCATTAAAAGATGAAGTTTTACTCATACTAATCATTAAGAGAAATTTATATGAAAATGGAAAACGATATTCAAGAATAGATATCTGGGCTGTAATAAAACTGCTACAAGTAATGTCAAAGTTAAAAAGTAGGAAATTTAACAAAATGAATGTTTGAAAAACTGATGAAACTGATAGACTGTCACAAAGCTCCTTAATATAAAATAAAATAATTTATTCAGGTCTATAACATGTTTCAATCATTGTTCCAATTTTCTATAGCTTATCTTTTGAGTTTATTTATAAATAAAAATTCATGGTGAAATTTGTTTGCATTAAGCTTAACATACACAAAGCTAATTGGTAATATATTTAATAAATACCTGAAATTCATATATATAGCTCATACATATGTCTATCCTGAAATCATTTACCAATATCAGTTAATTTGTAAAAATATTAACTTACATGATAAAAACTGACAATGTAAAAACCTGCTATAAAATCAAATGCATGAAAGCATGAATTTGGAAATTCTTTGATCATCTGTTACTTCTATTGTATGAGGGAAGGCTGAAAGCTTCACAGGCTGACTATGAAAGTGATGCTAGAGCTGTGAAATCGTGCATGCATTAATTTCAAGTCTTATTGTTTATTTCCAAGTAAGTTGACATTTGACTGTTCAAAGATTTCAAATGTAACTAATAGTGGGTTCTCTTGAAAATGGACAAAATTTGGCATCATAATGTTATCAAGTACTTGCAGAGAAAAAAATTTAACCTCCAAAAACATTCATGCTGAGATGCTCCAGCTTTATCAACAGTGCAAAAGTGGGCAGCTGAGTTCAGGTGTAGAAGAGAATCTTGGATACGACTCAAGGTCTGAACATCCTGTAAGCTGCCACCATGGAGAACATTTATTGTGTTTATGGACGACAGGTGATTGACTATAAATCAAATATCCATTGCAATTAGTATATCTCTTGAGAGTTGAGAATATTCTGTGCACTGAACTTGAAATGGGAAAAGTTTCAGCTTGGTAGGTGCTATACCTGATCAAAAATGCACCAGTCACATCATGGGAAATTCTGACGTTGTTTCAGGAAGATCTGGCTGGTTTCATTGAATATTTCCTAACTCAGGATAAGCTTTGAGCCATAGATGATCCATGCAGAGCAAACACCCCTCCTCACCTACTTCAAAGAAAGTAAAGGTCATTTCATATGCAGGGAAGGTATGGCCTCAGTTTTCTGGAAGGTACTGTGTTTCTTCAAAAGGGTGACACCATCAATGGAGAATAATATACTAACTTGCTGAGGCAGTTACAAAAAGCTATCAAGACCAAATGCCCAAGAAAACTGACAAAAGAGGTTTTGTTTCATCAGAACAATCCTCCTTGGTTTCAATGGTTGCTGTGTGTGACTGGCTTTGAACTGGTTAATCACCTACCCTATTCTCCTGATTATCATCTGTTCCCCAACATAAAAGACTTGGTTGGGGACCAGTATTGCAGCAATGATGTCATATTTGCTGTTGATTTTTTTTTCTTAATAGGATGAACAGTCAGAAGTTAGTTTATCTGGAAAGAAACAATGCAGTTATAAGAAGAGTTGGAATTAATGTATGCAATATTTCATAGTTTTGCATCACTATCATAGTCAGCCTATGAACTTTTCAGCCCACCATCATATTTATCAAACAGTTTCAATGCAAAGATGGGGGTGGGGGTGGGGGTGAAAATTAATTTCAATTTTAAAAAAATTTTTTTTTAAGGTAAGTGTTTTTCAAGTCTTGACTGGGTTTTACGTTGGGTGTAGCTACATACAACACATTCTAGTAGTTGTCCACAAAAAATATTTGTGAAAATATGTTTGTACAAAAAGTTCTCAGTTTAGTTAAAAAAAAAGAAAAGACCACTGTAAATTATTGCACACACCTATTAATTACAAAAATCCTTTTGTTTTATAATTTCAACATTAAATCTTTAATTAGTACAAGGTTCATGTAGAATTCCCTGTTTAAAAAAAGCATGGTAATTGATTTAATACCAGGGTAATTGCATTCAAAATCTTAACTTGATCACTTTAATATAATGATTTCTTACAAAAAAAAAAAAAAAATTTGATCTTTCCATTCCTTTGTCATGAATGGGAATGTAAAAAATGCATCTTCACCAAATCAAGAGTTGATCAATCGAGTAAAAATTTCATAAATTTAAAACATTTAAATCAAATATGCTTATTAAGCTATATCTGATATTTTTGAGTTGGATACTATAATCTGCACATGCAAAGAGTAACAAGAATGGAGAATCAAATATGCTTTGTACACAATGTTTCATTTCATATTTTCTATTTATATCAACTACTAATTTAAAACCTAGACTATATATTGAAGTCAATATATTTTGATACATTTAACAAATTGTGTAGTGAAAAACTTATTATCCAACAGATTTTTCAAAATTACATATGCATTTAGAAATGTTTTTAACAAAATAAAAATAAAAAGGATAATTAGCATATATTCAAACACAAAAATTAAAAATATTAAAAAAATTCCTCACCACCAAACATTTGATGATTTTGACAATGTTCTCGAAGTCGTTTCATTCCCCGTGAACGTATTGTTTCTGTGTGATGAGTAATGGAACTTTTATTATTTGAAAAGAAACCATCTATTAAATTTTTTTTCTGATCATGATCAGTATCACAAATAACAGCTCTTTCAGTAGTAAGAGGACATGAAGTATGACTTTCAGTGTGAGATTTTGTTGTCATTAAATTATTCCTTTCAAATGAACAACTAAATTTTCCAACATTATTTAATTGAAATCCATCAACAGCCTTGTCATCATTTAATTTAGATTTCTGCTGCCAAGCCTCTGGTTCCTCATTATTGTTTAAGAATGAAGTACTGCCATAAATAGCAATTTTTTTAAGAAGTGATTCATCTAAACTTTGAGAAGTACACATATTTTCACCTGATGAATGATTGGAAGAAGAGTCTTCAGAATAACTACAAGGCATCTGGACTTCTTCAGCAGATATATAATGTTCCACAGACATATTAGATTTCCTTTTCATCAATTTATTTTTTGAACAGCTTCCATTAGAATCTTGTGAATGATCATGTTTTACTGTGCAATAAGTAATTGCACTTTCAACAGATGTTTCATCACTGTTTGTTTGCTTTACTGGACAGCAGTTAGCTTTTCTTTTTAATAAAATTCTACTTTGATCAATAGTATTAATTTCACTTTTTTTCTTTAATGAATCCTGTATACTATTTTTGTCACTGTGATTTAAAGAATAATTTTTCCAGTAAAAATCATGCACTTCAGATAAATGTTTATCAAATGGATGGTCATAATCATGTGAAGATGATAATGATTTTTTACTCATTTTTTCATTAAAATCTACAGCAAAATTTTGTTCAAGGCCACTCAAAGATTCTTGTGAAAGAACAGAGTTAGACACATTAGAAATGTGTGCACATTCATTCAACTCTTTTGGAGGAACTATGGACGGTTTTTTGTGTTCCATTTGAAGTTCATGTTGATGAGCAACATCAACAGATGATTCCAATATGTTATCTTCTTTGTCAACTGAAGAGATTTTACTAACACAACCAAACTCATTAGGATTCTCCAAATAAGAATTAATGTGAGAACACTCTCCTTCAGCATTTTCTGACATTTCAGAATTATTTACAGATTCTGAATTTGATTTTTCCATATAAAAAGTAGGAGTATGCTGTACAGTTTGATTTAACTGGTTCATTTGTAATAACTGCTGTTGCAAATGGATGGTTTGTAACGGTATTGATAAATTGGTACTGTTTAAACTTGCCCATTGAGGAGGCAGACTGTAAAAGTTATCGCTGTTCTCATAAGTGCCTCCATTGCTAGGGCTTACTAATGTAGGCATTTCCAAAGTATGGTTCATAAAAGGAGTAGCAGAAAAATTAACTTTGTTGTAGTCAGCTGACACACCTGTTCCAAGAATCTGTAATAAAGGCAACTGCATATTTGGCAACACAACAAACTGAGCAGTTGAAAACTGTGATAGATTGTTTACAACTGGTGGGTTAGATTTTTCAACAGTAGGGGACTTGTTACCATTAGTTAATCGGGAATGCACAAAACAAGATGGAGCATGTGCAAGAGAACTCTCTGTGCAACATTTTGGTTGAAACATTTTGCTTTGAGAGAAAGAAACTGGACTAGTTACACAGTTAGCAGTAACTTTAGTCTGGCATTCATTAGATGAATGTTCTTTGTTATTAGCAGCAGCACAACCAGATGATAAATTTGTAGATAGTTGAGGACTTAGTCCTTTTGGTTGGTTGGCAGAATTTGCTGTTACATTATCAGCAATTTGAGAATGTAGTATTCCCATTTGTTGGTGATTAGAACTACCAACAGTCAAGGGCCCAGCAATTAGTAATGGACTACTAGCTGACTGAGTACCAAAAGTTCCTACAACATGCATGACAGGTGATTGATTCAGAGATGTCTGTGAAATTCCAACAGTTGGAATAAGTTGAGTAATAGAATTAGTAACAGATGTCACAATAGGCAGTGACATTTGAGGCATTGATGTATTCATAGCAACAAATGGAAATTGGTTGTTCATAAAATTTACACTCATATTTGTAAGTTGTGGATTAATACACTGAGCTATGCCTGGCAGAATACATGCATCAGTATTTGTAAATCCTTTTTCTGGTAAATCATCTAACTTAGCTTTTAAGTTATTACTATTTTTAGGATTATTCTTATTTATCAGGTTGTCCGAATTCTTTACTGCCGCACTTTCTGATGTTACCTGAGCTGAACTGTCCTTATGATTGCTATTAAATGACCCATCTGCTTTGGTATCTGGAGAAGTAAATAACGTCTGTAATGTACTAGCAGTTACAGATGTTTGATTAATTATATTGGTATGAGGATTTTGTGGCAAATTTGTCAAGGCAGTACCAGAAGTTACATTTTGAGAAACTGTAGAACCACAAACTATTCCATTCAGACATGAAGAACCAGCTTGTTGAAATATCAATGGTGCATTCTGTCCAGAAGTAAGGCCAAAACAATTTGTGAGAGAACTTGGCATTTTTGATGCTATTGTAGTGGACACAGTAGGTGGTAAAGGATTTGTACTACTGGGAGAGAGATTAAAGTTTACCTGCAATGGTTGATTTACATGGGGAGTACCAATAATTTGCTGATTAAAAAGTACATTCATAGGTGGACTTGTTCGAATTATCTGTGCACGAGCAGCTGCAGATAATAAGTTACTAGCAGGAAAATCTGATGTTTGATTTAAAATTTGTTGCAGACAACTTGAAGTTAAACCAGATGAAGAATTAACACCATTGACAGTTAAATGTGCTGTTTGACATGTATCACAACTACTACTTTTGGAAATTATATTAGGAGGAGGTTTTAACCAATTATTTGGCTTTGAGTTTTTGTTTATTGCTACAGAATCAGGTGATTCTGTTTCAGCTATGTTATTACCAAATTTTTGTGCAGAATTTGATTGAAATTTCAAATTTTTACATGAAGTGGCAGGAATACTATTGAGAACTGATGTTGGAGTTGTATTCAAAAACTCAGTTTTTGCCACTACTTGAGGCAATAAACAAGTGTTTGGTATTGAACAATTATTTACGTAGTCAGGAGAATCTCTATTTGAGGAATGCTCAGATTTGACATTTGATTTCAATGTAGATGACATTTTCAGTTGTGAAGACAAAAGTTTTCGGTGGCCAGTGGAAGGCAAACAAATAGAAGTTTTAGTCTTGTTCTGGGTAATTATTTTACATGGAATAGTGGAGTTACTCTCAGAGACAATGAAAGAACTGAGAGATGGAGAGGATGACTGATCTGGCTGATGTCCTAAATTTTCTTTTCCAAAAGTTACAACTGATTTTTGAGGAGATAGTGAAAAATCAAAATTAGATTCTTCAAAGTCATCAGATTTAATTGATGAAGTAATGGAACCATTAACTATTTCTGTCTGTTGGGCAAGATATCCAGCTGGATTGTCTAAAAAAGAAGCAGAAACATATTTTGGGGAAGGGCTACTCTTAGTCATTAATAAAGATGTTTTACCTTTAATGTTATGGCATTTCTTTTTATCCTTTTTATTACAGGCTCGTTTTACCTTACAATTTAATATAGGATCAGGAGAAGTAAAATCTGTGATGGGACAAAACAAATTAGTGGAAATATTATTGGTATAGATTCCTGATAAGGAGTTTTGATTTACAAGTGGAGATGCAAACTTTTGGTTTCCAACAGTTTGCATATGAAATAACATAGAGTTTGTCTGATTAACTTGGGGATAAAAACCAGTTGGTGTGGCCAAAACTGCATTCCCAGACAGTTGCATGTTAAGAGCAGCAGCAGCAGCTGCAGTATTAACCTGATTCTGATATGGACTAAAGGCAGGATGAGTAGCAGAAAGAGGATTGAGAGATGATGGCTGTAAAATCAAAGGATGTTTTAATTGATCAGGGGGAAAGACAGTTTGGATAGTGAGTGGACTAGGCTGAAGGCCCAGTGTTGCAAAGGGTGAATGGGTTTGTAAATTCAAAATTGGATTTTGAACATTATTCTGATGATTGTGATCGATGTTAACATCAACTTTGCTTGACCCTTGAAGTATTTCATTTATTTGGTCAGGAAAAGTTCTTTTATTCATATCTTTTAATCCATCTATTTGCATCTGAGGCTCAATATTATTTTGTTGTAAATTTACAATAAAAGGAGATTTGCTGGCTTGATTGGATGCCAATGTTTGTTGGATATTAGCATTTTGACTAAAAGACTGTAGCAATGTTGATGACGGAGAATTATGGCTTACACTTTCAGATTTTGTATTAAGCACAGTTGAGTTAAATGAGGATGCCAGTTTCAGTTTGTCTCTTTCTGCAATGAGCTGAGAAACCAAGATTTCATCATATGAACTATGATGACTGTTCTCTTTTGTTTTCTGGTTGGACTTTAAACCTAAAACAATAAGAAAAAAAAATTAATTTAAAAACAGCATAGTAAACAAATCAAACAACTTTTTCTGACTATCAACATTGATGTTTTAATAAAAACAAATTGTGTATCTACACAATTTCTTTTTTATTAAAACATCAACAATAAAAAAAAATTAAATAAAATAAGGTCAATTTTTAAAACAATTTACAAGTTATTTTACTTTTATGCCACAAAGATTAAGGATAGAGTAAAATTACTATTTAATAAAAAATTTGAATATTTTCACCTTTCATTTAAAACATACATATCTTAGATAAAATATTTTAAAATCATTTTTGAAAAGAAAATTACAAAATGTAATCACATGTATTATAGAGAAAATAATTATATAGCAAAATTATACAGTTTGAAAATTACAGGAGGTACCAACTTTCAGCATCAAATTTATGAAATGCCAAAATCGACCAAACTATTATTTCAGCCCAACAAGGTGTTCTAGAAAAATGTTTTAAATATAGAAAGAAGTTTACTCTCAAAATGAAATTACTGTCACACAATCTTGAGACATGTAAAAATATGTGGAGAAAAAAAAAAAACAAAGATCTGTCAAACTGCTGGTGTCATGAATATTGGGAATTTTAAGGATATTAATGAAAAAAAAAAAAAAATTTTCAAACAGTAATATTGGCATTCCTATAAAATGAGTATCTGTCTATTAGTTCATAAATGATAGTAAAGCAAATTTGGATGCTGCATCTGACATACTTTAAATCTCTCAAAGCAGTATTTATTTTTTTGCATTTTGGTCATTTTCCAGTTCTTCTATTGTCACTAAGTTTCAAACCTACAAATGCAATATTCTTAGAATATCAGAAATTTGTTGAAAATCGTATTTAGCAAAATGCAAAAAAAAAAAAAAAAATGCAGTGAAAATTTCAGGATGCTCTGATTTTAAAACTATTAAAAGATACAGATTTTTTTTCTGGAAAGGCAAAGCCAAAAAATGAAGAAAGTGTAAATTCCATTTAGTTTAAAGCACAATTGACATGATCTTTGCAATCTATCAGTTGCAAGAAAAGTGAAGAGAACAAAATATAGATAAGTATGTAGTCTTCATCAACTTGACCAAGGTGTCTGATACTGTTAACTGACCCTGATCTGTCTGGTTCATGACTGGTCTTACTAGAGGTGAGGTATCTGAGACCTTTGAAATTTTCAATGGTATGAAGCAGAGGTGTGTCCAACCCCCAGTGCTGTTCAATCCCTTCATCTACATTCTTAGTCACACTGTTAGTGACAGAGTATGGTGTGTACATAGGCATAGACTGGACAAGTCTCTCTTTGACCTCTATTGCCTCAGTGTGAAAATCAAGACAATTGAGAAATTGTTCCTGGAAGTTCTCTTGCCAATGATTGTGTCCTTGTGGAACAAATAGAATCTGCCTTCCAGTTAATTATCAACTAGCTTACTTAAGTTGACTATCTATTCAGCCTTATAATCAGCTTCAGAAAAACAGAAGTGCTTTTTCAGTACAACCCTACCACAACAAACTGCATTGAACCATCTCTATTGAGGGAACATAGCTGAAGATTGTGGAGGAATTCAAATATCTTGGAAGTAGAATTTCCAATGATGGCTCCCTTGATAAAGAGAGAAATGTTCAGATCTGCAAGTCAAGGGCAAGTTAAATCCACACAACATCCAGCAGTCCACTTAGCTCTACAAGGTCTACAAGGCAGTTGTCATCACCAGCCTTCTTTATGGATATGAGACCTGGACCCTATATAGAAAGCACATCAAACTGTTGGAGAACATTAACATTTGAAGCTTGAGCTCTAATGGTAGAATAGGATCACAAACCTTGTGGTCCTGGACAATGCAGAAACCCCAAACATTGAAGCCAAGACCCTGAAAGCCCAACTCAGATGTAAGGGTAATATCATCAGACATTGACAGAATCCCAAAATAATTTCTCTATGGTGAGTTAAGGAAAAAGAGAAAGCCTGGTAGGCCATTGAAATGTTTTAAAAACCTACACTGAAATATCCCTAAAGCAGATTGAAGAGTGCATACAGGATCAAACTCGATGGTGTGCCCTAAGTGCGCAAAGCAAACAGAGACATTTGAGAGCATCAATGAGATCTATGTAAAAAGGAAGGCTGTTGGTAGTAGAAGCCCCCAAAGCTCAATGCCATTTTCCCAGTCTCCATTGAGAACATGCTTGCCATTGACATATTAGACTTTACAGTCATCTTTAAGTTCAGCACTGCGCATAGATGTTACTGTTGAACAGATCTCCAATCAAAGATACAGATTTAATATTTAGGATTTATCAATAAATTTGATCAAGGAATAACTTAATTTTCACAGATTTTTCTGAGAGGATTACCTGTGGTCAATGGTTGATTTAAGATGGAATGACCCAATAGCATTTTCAAATAGATTTCAGTGGAAAAAGAGAATCAAAGAAAAAGTTCTCAGAAGAAAAGTCTGTTAAAAATTAACAACACAAAACATTAAAATTAACTTTCTTGGGAAAAAGCTTTGTAACATTTGTAATGACTAGAAAAATAAATATCATTAATAAACTATTTCTTAAAACCAATTTATAATAAATTTCACACAAAAAGTTTGTTTTTGCAATAAAAATATAAGATAACATATAACCTATAAGATATAGCATGAGGAAATAAATCTTAAGATATCATTTAATAAATCCCAGGCTTAACTAATAAAATAACTTTTAGGCAAAATTCAACTTTGCTCATCAACAGTCTCCTTCTAAGGTAATACACTGACTTCAACACTTCTCTAACAATTCAATGCTTTTTTTGTAGAATGATTTGTCTTTGGCCTCAAAATACACCTCAGTTTCCAATATCACTTCTTCATTGGAGCTAAATCTCTTTCCATGGAGAATTCTTTTGAGGTCTGCAAACAGCCAGTAGTTGCTGGGGACCAGATCTGGAGAATAGGTAGATGCAGAAGCAATTAGAAGTGCAATTCATGAATTTTGCCATTGTTACAATCAACTTGTGAGACAGTGCACTGTCTTGGTGAAAAATCACTTTTTCTTTTTCATTTGTGGCAGATTTTTGGCAATTTCTTTCTTCAAACACACCAGTAATGCTATATAATATTTGCTATTGATGGTTCTTTTTTCAAGGTAATCAATGAACAAAATACTTCACACATCCCAAAATACGGAGACCAAAACCTTGCCTGCTGATGTTTGCATCTTTGGTCACTTTAGACAGCTTTCACCTGCTGCTGTCTCCTCAGCTGACTGCCAATTTGTCTCCGGAGTGAAGTGGTGGATCTATGTTCCATCCATTGTCACATGTTTATGCAAAAACTCCTTGTTGCGCTGAAACAGTTGCAACAAAATGCTCTGAATCATTAATACATTTTTTTGATCAACTGTGAGCAAACACAGTACCCACTTTGAACACAGCTTTCTCATTGATAAATGTTCATGTAAAATGGTGAATACACTGCCTTCTGATATGTTCAACTCCTCTGCTATCTCATGCAACTCCAATTTATGAACGGCCAAAATGAGTTTGTGGATTTTTTGTGTGACCTGAGTGTTCAGCATCATTTGTGTCTGTACAAACATATTTAAAGTCAGTATACCACCACTTAACCATTGTTTTTGATTAACACTGGAAGGATAAAAATTAGCTGTTCAAATAGAATTCAGGTCATTCCATGAGAAAAATGCACACACACACATTATATATATGTGTGTGTTGGTGTTTGTGTGAGAGAGAGAGAGAGACCACACCTCACACACACACACACACACACACACACACACACACACACACACAGTGGGTGTGATGGGTAAATTGTCACCATTTGTTATTTTGCAAATGTGTCTTGATATTTTTGTTGACTGCACAGTATAGTTAGGTTAGTTGGGCATTGTCTGTGAGTAAAGAACACCATGATGCAATTCACTTCACCAGAAATTTGAGAATTGCATGCTGTACACCTTGCCATTTGTGCTAGAAGCCGATTATGAATATTTGGTGTCAATCTTGGGTGATGATGCAGATGTGACAGAGTGAGTGGTTGGCATAATTAGAACAATAGCTAATATGAAAAGGTTACAAGCTGAGGAGACGCGGGGGTAATTTAAATGAGGCTATAATTGGCTTACTGGAGTTAACAGAATTAATTGAAAATGATCATGAATTAAGATTTGATAAATACATTGGTTAAGGACTAGATAAGAAATGAAAATTACGGCAGGGAATGAGAGAAAAGAAGTTATTTTTCTTCATCAATATTTGTTTGAAGTGACCGCAAAACAAAGCTTGGAATCTTTCTTTGTTGGGGGACAATGGCAAGGCCAGACCTAGTGATGGCTAATAGTTCTGCACAACCAACTGACGATTGTTAAAGAAATTAATGCCAAGTGCGGTATTTTTTTTGTTTCTTGTGGACTAACCACCCAAGGTTCTACGTGTGTGGTCAGGGAAGAGCTAGCAGGAGAAAAGTAAGAATCGAAGGTCTCAGATGATGACACAGACAGCGATTGACAGATGTACATGAGATGGAAAAAGAAAGAGGAGACATATACCCAATCAAACTCTATATAATTAGGGTTACAGAGCAGAGAGAAGTTGAGCTGAGAGTATAGAGGAAGAAGAAAAACTCAGGCAGACACATTCAGGAAAACAGAGCACAGAAAGTGGAGACAAGGGGAGGACTGGAGAGAGAGAAGAAGACACAAGGAAAAAGTGTACACGGAGAAGAGAAGATGAACGAGACCAGACGAAAGTAGAGACCAAGGGAAAGTGTTTCTAAAAGCACCAAGAGGTTTTGATTTTGAAAGTCCTGAAAATACATGAAGTGGCTAGAGGCCTGAGAACAGAAGTCTCTGAAATCAAGCAAAAGCCCAGTTCACAATGCATTAGAAGTGGGCACATGCCAGCACAAAGCCTCAGTTGGTCGTGAAAGTAGTCAAGCAAACAATAGAGTCAAACCGCTGTGGGAGCTGATCCCACCTGTTGCCAATTTATCCTCTTTTTCTATCGCTCTCTCCTTAATGCTAATACTGTGTGTATATAAAGACTTGACTTTGTGAGACAACTCTGGTCTTTGCTTTAATCATCCATTGTTTTTTTGGTTTGTTTTTGTTGTTGATCCTGCAACTAATTTTAACCCACTCCGCTTACTCTGCACTTTCATCAGGTCCTATTGAGTCAAAGTCAGCATGGCCACTCTCTCTGGTAAAAAATCACAACATGGCAGATGGTGGCTTGCTAGCAATTGGTACTGACTTGGAAATCTGTTGGGTTTAATGGCCAAACCTGCTAGAAACATGTGAAGTAAAGCAAAGGGTGTTATATTGATTGGTGCCGCAACCAGGATCGACCCATTGGGTACCATAATATTTTGTTGAAGTGAAACTAGTTTTGACTGTGGGAGTTAGAAAAAGATTGCCTTAATTGCTTGAAGACAACAAGGAGAGAGAGAAAAAAACAAAGAGACTTGCTGAACAATATCTCAGGACTTTAGTTGTGTAAATCTATAAGTGTGTGAAACGTACATGACAGTCAAGACCTAATGGCGAGTGAGCAGACAAAAATGGACAGTGGGTAAGTCACTTTTTGGTTTCTGTTATTGTTGCTTGCTTGATTGTGCTTTAGAAGTATCAGTGATAGAGTTGCTAGCCTTTGGGTGTTCAGCTTTGCATATAGTTGAAAGCCACGACTGTTGTTAGGGGTAAGTAGTTTTTCTTTTTTTTTTAAACAAAAGAGAAAGAGAAAATGAGTATTGCTGGCTCGGATATAACAGAGGGAGAAGCAGGAATGTCAAGGGGTGATGGGGGAATGAAACTGCCCATCTATAAAAAGAATCTACAGAGCTGCAGGACTGGCTAATGAATGTACAGAAGAAGTAGGTTGTTTATGGTCTGTCAGACAGCAAATCAGTGTTACTGGCCTTCAAGCCGTGAGACTGGTCTCCAAGTTTATAGAGGGGATTATACTATGATAACTTGGGAGGAGCTGAAAAGCCCTTGTCTGGCAGCAAATGGACAGCAATCAAAGCAGTCTGAAAGTTGTCCAGACTGCAGCAAGAGGAAAGAGAAGGATTGGAGAAATTAGGCAACAGAGTAGTGAGGTTAGCAGCTCTGGCCTTTCTTGATATGGAGCAATGGGCCTATAAAGGTCTTGCTGGCTAACGTGCTAATCTATATCCTCTGAGACCAAGTAATTAGAAGTGATGTTTTCGGCATGAGGGGGCAAGCATATTGGACAAGGCCCTGGACCTAGCCAAGAATAGCAAACAGCTATAGGTGAGAATAAGGAGGAATGATCATAGAAGCTCTCAGGTTCCCAAAGAATGAGAAAAAGAACCCCATGGCCAGGGGAATAGTCGACAAACCAGAGAAGGTAGTAGAAGATTGCAAAGCAGAAACAGATCCCAAAAGGAGGGAGTATGACCCAAGTTATGGGTTTTACAAATCCACTCCGGGTAGGTACAGACTGCAAATATATCAGTCACACCATTGGGCTGCCCGTGAAGAAGTAGGGTGGCCTCAATAGTAGTAAACCCAGTAAAGTGTAGGATGAATGGCCAATTTTCCACCAATTAATTGTGGGTGGTGAAGTTGTTGGCATTGTGGAGGCATGGGAGATATCCAGCAGAATTGTCCCCTTAGAAAGGGAACAGATGGTCCCAGAAGAGGATTATGGGAAAAATAGGTGCTCGACCTGTGCTCAAGCTGAGTGAGACCCTAAGGGGGTCATGACCGGGACAAGACATGGGAACCTCTGGCTGCTAGAGTGACAGGGAGAAATAGTTAGAAGGAAATGTGAGATAGGAGAGCTCAGATGTTTCAGCTATTGAAGGAAGGCCCTGATTTCACCTGCAGTATTTTGTTGGGGAATAGAAGAGTGGAGGCTTTCATGGATACTGAAATTAGTAAACTCCATGGTGTTAAGGCAGTGCTACTGGGAGATGGGGCTAAGGAGAAGTTGTCTGTTGTGGCCCAGTGGGATGTAGCACTGCCCCTGGGACTTCTATGTCCCGTCAGGGTAGGATAAAAGCTGATACAGATGAGGAGGGATTGTATCACATAGCCATTAGGGGTGTGATGGAAAATAGTGCAGAAGAGATTATCTTGTGCGATTCGGTAGTGGAAGGGTTAAGGATTGCTCCCATACTATTAGCCAACACCACAAGTAGGACTATCAAAATAAGACAAAAGGAAGAAGTTGGGCTATGCCTGCCCTGTAAGAATTATGGAACAAATAAAATTGGTGGATGACAGTAAACAAAAGAGTAAGAGTGACGCAAACAGGATAAACAATGAGGATATAGTAGTACCTGACAGTTTAGAAGCAGGCTGAGCACATTACTCAGAGTTAATCGAGATGTAGTTGCTAATACCAATAGAAAATTGGGACAAAGACAGTAGAGATGAAAATAGACACCAGTGACCACCCACCTATTAGGCTGAAACCATACAGGACCCTGATCACTAAAAGGAAATTAGTAGAGGAAGCAATAAATGAAATGTTGGATTCTGGGATAATAAAATGTTCCAGGTCCCCCTGGAGTTTTCTCATAGTAGTAGTTGAAAAAAAGTACAGTGGGCATCGGCTTTGTACAGATTTTTGATAACTGAATGCAGTTACTAAACCTTTAGCAGTACCCTTCCCTTTAAGTCATGATGTTCTGGCCCTATTGGTGAAGGCTACCTGTTTCTCTACCTTGAACTTGAGTTGGGGTATTGGCAGGTGGCTCTTGAAAAGAAATATCAGGAAAAGACAGCTTTTTGTCTGTCATGCTGGACTTTTTAATTTCTGAGTTATGCCATTTTGGTTGTTGAACGCCTCTGGGGTATTCACCTAGTTGTGTCTATAGTGTTGAACATATGGAAGAATTTGCAATGGCTTACCTGGATGATCTAGCACACCTGAAGAGCATTTTATAAACTAGCAGAGAGTGTTTGACAGACTGAGGGAACATGGACTGAAGCTAAAATTACCTAAATGTCAGTTCATGAAAGATGATACCAAGTACCTAAGGTCCATCATAGATAAGGAAGGGATAAAACTGGACTTAGATAAGGTAGAGGTTATAAGAGACATGCCTGAACCCAAGACCAGTTTCTGAGTGTATTACTGAATCACCATTACAAATCACTATACTTAATTGTTAATTCATGTCTTATTTCCTTGTAGGGTCTTTCTGCCATGGAACAATTATTCTATATGTTCTTCTGTATTCAGGCTAGTGTCCTGTGTAGTTTTGGCAGCCATTAAAAAAAAAAAGAAAAAAAATTCCCTACTTTAATTTATAGTAACCCACTAATGCAAAAAATTTTTAACCATAGTTTTAAATGTTCTAAATAGGATTATAGAATATAATTAATCAAGAAGTACTTTGGTCTTTCCTCTTAACAAAAAATTTGACAATAAAACTTAATTTTTGAACTTTTTTTTCCCATCATGTTATACTCTTTATTCAGTGAATTCGTGGAAGTACTTATATGTCCAATGATTTCTTGAAGTAATGGCCTGCCTAGGTTAAATTTTGGCTTTGTTGCATCTACTTTATCTGCCATGTGTTGATTACATTGATAGGTCATTTTTTCAAAAGTGGCATTGTCAAACTTAGGATTTGAATTAATAAATATATTAAGTGCATTTTTATTTTCAAAGAATTGGGTGATGTTTTTAATTTAAAATACTTTTAAAATTGTTAGGTGACAATCAAAGGGAGGTAATTTGAGAAAATATTCTTATAAGATACTAAAAATCATCACATCAAGATACGAGAACATAAACCACGTTTCCAAAATATTATATTTAGAGGTTTTATTCAAGGCTTCAACTGGGTAAATAGGCAGATTACACTTTAGACAACTTTTGCTATGTCAATTTCTTGGATCAGCACTTCCCCCACCAACTCCTTGCCCATATACACATCTCAACATGGCTGGCAATACAAAGAGATGTCATCAGAACTACACAACAGATGAGTCCGCCCCTTCCAAGGGTGAAGCTGAACTGACTCCTCATATCCCAAACATGACCATTAATATACACCAGCAACTGAAAATAATCAACAATTTGTTATCGCTTGGTCTCCAAAAAACTCCCATTCACTTATTTACTCACCCATTTCCCTTCAGTCAAAATGGATGTTACTTATAAGACCAGACATAAAAAAAGAACTATCTGCTGGCTATTAAACAGAAGGACCTGTAATTGAGCTAAAACCACATCTATATTGTGTGTCCATGACATACTACTTTTTAGGGATAGTATGCTAGCATTTTAACAATTTGTAATATTCAAAATATAAACAAATATAATGGTGTTAATTATATATTTTAAATCATTAACAAACATCACATAAATAGATTCTTCATAATAAAGTAGGAGACAAAAAAGGTTATTCCATTGGAGTCAGCAAAATTACACAATCTTTTTAGATGCCCACATTAAGGAAACAAAACTGAGTGCATAACATCCCATACATTCATGTTAAGGAATATAATACAGAATTGTATCAACCAAAAAAAAAAAAATATTCCAAAGTGAGGTTAATTATAGCAGACCATATAAGGTGTTTATCTAAAAGTTCATGCTGTATGTACACATAATTTAAGTTTTTGTTGTGGTTTTATTTGTTGAAAAGAAAAAATTTACTACTGGATAGTAAAAGAGCAAAAAAAACAATGGCCAAAGTTACCACCACTGCGCACCAGGTGTACAGAAAGATGACATCAGCAGATTGATGAAAGGACTACTGAAAACTAACCATCAGATTTTAAATAATATGAAACAGAAAAGGAGAAAAGACAAATTTCAGCATCGGAAGAAATACTGAGAAAGCCTGTCAAGGCAACAAACTGGTCTCCTCCATGAAAATAATGTCATTTGTTGGGTGGTTCCTGGTTCTTCACAAATCTTCTCCACTCTTGACATAACCTGTTTGAGCTCATCTAATGTTTCTGTCTGAGTATTCATGAGCAGGACAGTTGAGAAAGTTATTGTTGGCCTCCCTTGTTGACCATGCTTTGAATCCCAAAACATCAGTTGAAGCTAGTTAATTACTTTGAAACAGATGGCCAGCAGCACACATTCTTGCTCTGATCACTTGAGACAACTTTGGGAGATTGCCATACAGATCTTCGTTAAACATATGGTGATTTGAACTGAGAGCATGTCACAATAGTTTGGTATAAGTACCATCTATGTTTTTCTCCATAAATTTTGTCATTGTCCATGTCTCCCACACATTGATGAGAATGTTTTCAACTGTGGCTTTAAAGAATTGAACTTTTAGTGATTTTTTCATGCTGGATTCTTGATTGCAGTCCAAGCTTTTTTCCTTTCTCATTTTCATGTCTTTTGCAGAGCTGCTTATCCAGGAGATAGCATCTTCTGAACATCTGCTAGCAGTCGTGGCTCTTGCTGTTGATTATATGAAATGAATTCAGCTTTGGATTCATTAATGTTCAGTTCAATATTTGCTGCAGCTTCAATTACAAGTGAGAGCAGTCTCTGAGCATCATCAATAGTATTCGACAACAAAGCTATGTCATCCGTATAGTCTGTGTCTGTAAGAAATTCAGTTGGCTGTCTTCTGGGAGTTCAGTGTTATGCCAAAATTTTCATTTTCCCTAATTGCTGCTCTCATAGCATAGTCCAATGAAATGATGAAGAGGTAGGGTGCTAGCATGTCACCTTGTAATACTTTTGTGAGAATTTTAAAGAAATCTATATTGCTATCTTCTGTTACCACTTTGGCATATTTTTTCTTTATACATAACTGCGATTGCTTTAAAAATTGCATCTGGCACAAGGTATGCTTGACTCAAAATTTGAAGAAAAGCATGTTTCTCGATGGAGTGAAATACCTTGAAAAAGTCAATGAAGGTTAATAAATCATCAGGCACAAAAAGGCTGCTATGACACCTCCTGTACCTATGCAAATGAGCTAATCAGTAACATAGAAGATAAAAGCAGCTAGTGTTAACAAGAAAATCTTCTGCAAGCAGCAATGGGTGAATGAAAATCTTTACCATTATACTTTATTGGCAGAAAAATATAAAGATTATATCTCAATAATACAGTTAATTACAAAACTCAAAAATGCTTGCAGAAATTCTGCCAAGGATAATTTCACTGGTGACATAAGACATTAAACCCAGTCAATGCCACCAGGAAAGCCAATAAAGTAGCATTAATAGCAAACAAGATACTGGTTTAACATCTGGTCACAAGGAGCTATACTACTTTGGATATTTTCTCCCCAATGAGAATTTTTGTGCAAAAATGATAGGCCTGTATGGCCACTCCAGCAGGTAGCAACATACATGTAAACATAAGGTAGCATAACAGATATTGGTACAGAAAGTGGAATCAGCATATGTTCCAATTTTGAGCAAGCTTGTTTTGTCCACATCACTTTTTCCAGTGATGAGTTAAAAAGTAGAGACTGAACTCCACTGCTTTGAGTGTCTATGAAGCTTGAAATCAGATAGTTGAAATCATCCAAAGTACATAATTCATTAAAGACAGGATAAGAAGAGCGAAAGAAGCTATACAAACATATAAGGTTTTAAAACAATCTTATTGAAATACCTTGTGTTACCAAGGATTCCTTTATATCAAATCAGGATAAAGATTAAAGCTAAGGTATGATAGTTGGTAATTAAACAAGTCTATGATAATGTGGACCATATAGATAGAATATATAAAATGATCAAATGAAGTATTGTTGGTCAAACTTATATATGAATACCGTCAACTATTTAAATAAGCGTGTAAACTATCAGTAGTGGTGATGAGCAGGCCACCCCATTGGACATATTGCATTTTCTCTTTGCCAAATTTAACATGGAAGTCTCAGAACTATAGTCAGGATGATGTTGACTGAGATATTCCCTTGATATAAAGTGCTTTTACAAGTTGATTAGCAACAATGGGACAGAGAAAATTACCAAAGTAATGAAGAAAACTTGAAATATGATCTACTTTACAACACTCAACATAAAGATTGCATAATCTCTGGTTGATATCTTGGCAGAGTTCACAGGGGGGAAATTCAGAGAAACAATAATTGTTTTTCATGCATTGCTCAACTCCTAAGAATGATCAAATATAGTTCTATAATAGGGGAAAAACAGAACAGTCAGAAAGCTAACAAGAGAACAAGAAAACTAATCCAGCTATAAAAGTGAACTGAACAGTAGGAAAAATAGAAAGAAGAAAAAAAAAAAAAAAAAAAGGAGGATCACCTTAGCTGAAAGGACCTGATCACTATCAATTAAGAGCAAAATGAAAATCCTTAGAATTGATGAGAGGGAAGATATAAAAGGAGAAATATCATTCATTGAACCAGCCCTGAAACTAACTGAAATGAAGGCAAAAATCAATCTAGACATGAAGCAAAAAGATGTACTAACAAAGGTAATAGTGAGAAGTCAAGATCAGGCAAGTATTATACAGTGTGAGGAGATTAGTGTATGGAAAGTTAATGAAGAACAGCATAAACTTGTGCTGCATAAAGTGGCAAATAATCAAATTACTCTCGTATTTAGCAGGATGAACTTGTTTACTATCAATGTTGTATTTAAGATGACCAGTAAGATGCTCAAAGTGAGAGGTAATCTTTATCAGCAATCTGAAGCCATATAATTGATTACTAGAAAATGTAGGAAAAGAATTAAGCAGAGAGAACATAGCAGGAGAGAAAATTTTAAATATTTTAGAACTGGCTTAAAGAGAACATTTTTTTCTTAAAAAATTGTGAAACTACAAAATGTTAGAGATAAGAAAGCAACTGAGGTACTAAAAACAGAAAGGAGAAAACTTCATAAGATTCAATAAAACAACTTCCACTGTCTGTAATTTTTTACACTATTGTTCACCTAATACAAGGCTCAAGAGCCACTCAAGGTAGATGGTTATTGAGTGAGGTTGTTTTATGGATGTAAGAAGAGGAGTTATGAAGTGCAAATGATGAGGATATGTAAGATAACTATTCTCAAGTCTAGAGGCAGCAGTTAAGATTGTCGTAATCAGGGAAGCTGAACTTTTCCACAAAGAAACTCTTGGGAAGAAGCTATCCAAATGAACTTCCTTATCAATGGAATACAAATATAATGAAGATGATCTAACCCTTTTTATATAGCATGATAGATTCTAGCTTTGAAGTTCTGGATTGGTGGAACTAAAGAATGTAATTCATCAGAATATTTTCCATAATTGTAATAGAATAGTGATAGACTTGCAAAATTTCATCTGTGAGAAGTCAGATGATGGAAAATAAGTCACCCACAAAGACATACAAACAACTTTTAACTGTCAAGGCTGGAAAGACAGGATTAGGCCACTCCAGCACAGATATGTCAGCAATACTCCATTTTTGATTTAATCTGACATTTGTAGAGGTTCTATTTGGTGTTGTATAAGAAGCTGACAATTTTCCCAATACTTTTAACGATGAATCATATATGAGTTCCACTTAATGTCATTCATCTTGAATGAAGAGAATTCAGGGTTTACTCAGTGACAACAAAAAAATTACAAGCTTGGTTTTTGAGGTATTGAATATTACAAGAGTTTTTCTTTCATTAAGCTCTTAGAGAGATCAACTGCCAGGCTTCTGTCATCTAGATTTTTGAAGGTGCACCCATAAACAATGATATTGTTTGCATATTTATTTACTAATGATCTGAGAATGATCTAAGGCAGACCGGTAATATAAAAGAGAAAGAAAGGTGGGACCAAGAGAGAGCTTTGTGGAGGTGCTTACAATGAACAATGATTTCATGGGCTTCAGAAGCCTGGCCATTAACAACGACCTTAAAGGACCTACCTGATAAAAAGGACTTGATAATTGCAAAGACTTTTCCAGAGATTCCATAGCTGGAGTGTGTGTGTAGTAACCCTCTGTGTCACATCTTGTCAAAGGCCTTTGACATATCACTCTTATGAAGAATTTATTATCAACTTCTTCACCAATTTTGTATGTAATAAGAGTTAGGACAGCAGCAGTAGACCTAGGAGGAGGGAAATTCATAGTGCTTGTTGCTCAGGAGATTTTTTATTATTATTATTATTCATAGGAAACATTTTTTTAAAATGATTATTAAGTGAGTTAACATTACAAATATTTAATTTATCACTAAGAATTATTATATTATTATGAACAGTGAATACATTGTATTTACTAAAATATTTATACATTGGCATGAATAATTGTTTTTATTTATATTTTACCCTAACATTTTATTTTTTTTACGAAAGAGGATGTATTTTCAAATTTATAGATAAAGTATTTTGAATTTTAACATTTTGCTTTGTTTACTTTTTGACTGATGGTTTCCCCGCCTATTATTTATCATACAACAATTTTAATGATAATTATAAAAATGGTTTTATATACTTCTTGATTAATTTCTATAATTTTTCATTTAAACATAAATTATGATAACAGTAAGAATAAATGGTCCATTTGACATCAAACTCATTATCTGATATCCAATGCAAAATATATACATGTGTACATATTAAATCTTTGTTAATTTTCAGTTGATTTTTACTTGAAATGAAGCGATCTCATTTTATGTTAATATTTCTTAGATTTCAACTCTTGGGGTAACCTTCAGAGAGGTTTTAATAATTCAGTAATTACCCTTTGGCCTAGAAGGACACTAAAGCCTTATTTGACAACCTTCCTAGAAATGGTGCCTCAATAAAATGTGCCCCGTCTCCTCTGCTGGGATCAGATTAATAGGAGTAGATAAGTTCACTTATTGCCCGACCAGTACACTGTTTAAATTTATCAAACAAGAGTAGAGGTTTATCCCTTGTTTCTGCTTTAGGATATTATACACAGATTCCTTTCTCCCATGGCCTTATGATTTAACTGTCTTAACTATTTTGTGATCTAACTGAAGAGAAATTGTAGCTTTTCATTATGAGAGTAGCAGATTGGCAGTTTTTGGTTGCAGCAACCTGACAGGTAGTAAGGAACCCAAACTATTTGGTAGTGCTTAGAGAAGCAGATCAGGTCAACAGTAGTATATAATATTAGGGTATTTGCTGTGCCAGGTCATGTATGGATAAGTGTCCCTGTATGTGCTGCTAGTGGGTAGCCTTGAGGCTACATTATGTACTAGTGTTAGTCACCTTTTAGCCAGTTAATATTGCCATATAACACCTACCTTACCCCCAAAACTTTCTCCAATATTCATCGTATTTGTACTAATTTCTGTAATGTAAAACCTTTTCTTTTGAAACACTCCAGATATCTTAGCACTTAGCGAAATTTTAATTCTGTTATCACTACAAATTCTTTTCCAGGCTATCTACCTAAAGATACATATGCATGACCTTAGTGTTTACATCTAGGAAAATCTTCTAATGGCAAGAGAATTGTCTCTCGAGTCCCTGAATGATTCTCTCATGTGCTTTCGACTTTCTTTATTGCACTCTGTTAGATATCTCCTTTTCCTTTATTATTCCTCTTCTCAGGACTAACATATTAAACAAAATATCTGGAAATATAGAAATGGCTCTCTTTATATTTATCTGCAAACATTTTTGTGTTTCGTGATTTTTAATGCTCATCATGTCAAGTAGATTAATCATTTTACTGTTACTGATATTGCCTGTATTTAGACTTAATTTTTCCCAACCTCAGTAATGGATTTTCATACTAATTCTGAACAAACTTTTTTACTTGATTTGTTCCTTATCTCTTCTAGCTCTTGTCAAGCATTGTAACTGTCCTCTTGGCAATTCAGATCACACTGTAGTATCTGTTGATATTTCTTTTGAGTAATTTATTAGACAGGAACCTCCAGTGTACAGATAGGGATTCATTTTATAGCTTTCTTGCATAACAGGCTTCTTCACATCAGTACTTTTGTAACTTCTCGGAAATACCATGTGAAACCACAATTTTCTTCTCACTGCCTGTTCAGCCAGTATAGCTCATAGGAATCACTTTTTTCAGCTGTACCAGTGAGATAGTGTCAATCACAACAGACACCTCTGTGTTTGCTTATAATAATTGTAAATGTGTTTGCTTATAATAATTGTAAATGTGTTTGCTTATAATAATTGTAAATGTGTTTGCTTATAATAATTGTAAATGTGTTTGCTTATAATAATTGTAAATGTGTTTGCTTATAATAATTGTAAATGTGTTTGCTTATAATAATTGTAAATGTGTTTGCTTATAATAATTGTAAATGTGTTTGCTTATAATAATTGTAAATGTGTTTCTTATAATAATTGTAAATGTGTTTGCTTATAATAATTGTAAATGTGTTTGCTTATAATAATTGTAAATGTGTTTTTATTAATAATTGTAAATGTGTTTGCTTATAATAATTGTAAATGTGTTTGCTTATAATAATTGTAAATGTGTTCTCAAAGGGGTTAAATCTTTGCAGATATAATGAGTCACTGTATAGCCTCTAACAAGTTTGGTTCTCATGACTGCAAGTTACTGTAATAGTATGTTATCCATCTTCTCTTCACTCAATTTGAGGAGTAAAAAACTTATGCTGATAAAGCAAAATGTTTTGCTGAAATTCTTTCCCAACTCTACTCTTAAATCATCTAGAGTATCTTTGCTTGCCTTTCGATTTAGAACAGAGTCTATTGTGTGATATGCATATAATTTTGTCCATGGTTTCTGCTATCATCTCTAAACTGGACCCCCACCAAAAAAGCATGTAGACCTGATATTCCTGCAATAGAAAAAATATGCTCCTGAACTGGCTCCTGTTCTCTCAAAACTATAATAAATGCCTCGCTACTTCTTGCAAATCATCTTCTGAAACTGCAGTCATTAGAACTCAGGTGGATCATCTGATGCTTCTACCTCTTTTTTGGCAAAAGTACTAGATATTTGAACTGGTTAAGCATCTTACCTCACAATGTCTTCTTTCAGATAAGCAATATGGTTTTTTGCTTTTCTTGGTCAACTCTTGGTGTGTTAATGGTTATTGCTGAAAGAGTATCAAACTTTAGATAAGAATGGTGAAGCACACACTGTGACTGGATATCTTGAAAGCATTTGACAGGATTTGGCATACTGGTCTTCACAAGTTGAAAGATTATGGTATTTTCAGATGAATTTTTGATCCAATTCCATTTTTTTTTTATCAAATCGCAAAATTAAAGTTGTCTTGAATGACCCATGTTCTAAATTGTTTTGCATCAATGCAGGTGTTCTATCTTTGAATCAATGTTGTTCTAAATTTTCATCAACGACCTATCTGAAATAATTTCTCAACGTTGTATTTATGTTAAGGACAAGTATTTAATCCACTCTTAATGGTAAGTTTGATTGGTTCACTAAAGTGAAATTGCAGTTAATCTAAAAATTGCCTATAATCTGTTAACAGGGACAAGAAATGGCTTTAATGCCTCCAAAAATGAATTGCTCTTGTCTTAGAGAAACTTTTCTGCCTTTCATCAGTATATGTTAAACTCTAAGAAAGTGACTTATTTTGCCTTCTCATGCTAATGTTTTCCACTGACAAAGTGGAAAGATTATATTGAATTAATTATTAAATCTGCTATTATGCAAGTTGATCCATTGTGTCATGCTAGATAATTTTTCTAGCCACAATCTATCTTACAAATTTATAAGTCTATCATTCATCCATACATTAAATATTGTTGCCACATCCAGTTTAGTGCTTCTGCTATGTATTTAGAGATTCATGATGAAATACAAAGGAGACTCTGAAATGTTATTGGTCCTGACCAGGCATCTCAGTTTCAGTTATTTTTCTACCACTGTAACAGCTTCCCTGTGTGTAATTGTTTTGGTGAGCTTTCCTCCTTGGTACCTAGATTTTATAAAGTTAAACCTGCTACTAGATTAGCAGCAAGGTCACATTATTATACAGTTGAAATGATTAGATGTACCTGTAATTTCTATGCTAATAGTTTCTTCTCTTGTACTTCTTGCTTGTAAAACTCTTCTTTCATCTTCAGGACTTTATTGCTTTGTTTTGAGTGAAATTATCAAATATAAGTATCTAAAACTTACAGTATTTTAAACATTACTTGATGTATTAAAATATAGGTGAAATATAATCTTGTTACAGAAGTGCATGTGATTGTAAATTATTTTAGCACAGCTACAGAAGATGGCATAGCTGCACAAATTGTATTTGCAAGTGTCATTGATGATATGTAGGTTGAGGCATACACTGAAAGTATTATTATGGCCTTTAAAGTATGTTGAGTTGAAATTTAGCATATCAAATGGATAACTTTTGCCAGGAAAAGTATAAAGTGTGTACTGTTTGGAGCTCTTAGATTCTAAGTTATTTAAAAATATTTGAACTAACATTGAAGATCCCAGAATTAATGGAAGGCTGAGAGACACCTGCAACCATTCAGATTTTAGAGGATGATTGGGTAAACCTATCAGATGCAACAGCAAAAGGGATTGATAACTGGGCTACAATCACCAAATAATATCAGTGAATGGTATACCCAGACACATCCTAGATGCAAGATTTGTTAAAAGACAATAACTCTGACAAACTGGAGAATAAGGTTCAAGACAGGACAGTGGTGAGAGAGAGAGAGAAAGAGCAAGAGAGAGATCTAACCACCCTAGTGGTTGTGTGATTATATTATATAAATATAACACAAGAGATCAGGAGTTGGCCATGCAAAGAAAATATGCATACTGTTTGGGGTTCTTAGAAAAAGAATTTTTTTTATAAGAAGAATTGACATTAATAAATAATAGATAATAACCAATGATAAAAGAAAGCATTATTAGCAGAATCCATTGTTTTGTTTTTTTAACCGAGTCAGCAACTGATTGAGTTAAAATTTGAGGGTGGTTAAAATGAATAAAAAAAGAACAGAACAAAACACAAATAGTAAAATTAGAACATATAAAGAAATATTGTTAAATTATGGTGTAGTTTGACTTTAAGACTGCCTGCTGACTCAATAAGTTATGACAACAATACAGCTCTCTTAATTGTGTTGCATTAACAAAAGCAGTACTTATGTACAATGGACAGAGCTGGGATCTATACAATATTTAGGCCCTGTAATTTACCTATGACATTTCTAAAGAAATCAAAATGGTTAGAGACTGGATTCATGGCATCAGAACTAGCTAGAACCAAGTGTATGCTGATATCAGTGGAGAAAATAAATTTGTAAGAATCGCATTGTAAAGATATCTTAAAAACCTTGATGTATTCCAGCAACAGTTCTAAGTTGTGTCTGTGTCTGCTGAAATTGTTTAAGGATAAAGAAAGTCTCTGGAAAACCTGTCAGATAAAAATAAAATCTAACTTTTCCCTCTCCAAACATATGTTTATTTGAAAACATATGGTTATTGTCCTCAAGGAAGAACTGGACCATTCAACAGTATGCAAAGTTTCAATAAAAACTGGTTATAGTTGAATTGCCATTAACAAACTAGTTTTAGGGCTTTCTTAAATTTTCACTCCTCCTCCATAATAGCAGGCTAAAAGAGATTTAAGACAAGGTTGGTAAATATAAGTTAAGGTGAAAATGTTTGTTGATAGCTATAGTAAAAAAGTTTTCAAATGTAATATTGAAGAAAGTAGCAAAAATCCTAGAATATATATATCAAAAACTTGATAAACAAACTTGAAATAGTAGAAGAATGAGCCACGGAAAAGGGATGAAAAAGGTACATCGTATATCACTGGTAAAGGTAGTAGTTTTAGTATTATTGTAGAGTAATTGGCCATGGTTAAATGTAATTGGCAGAAATGCCCAACAGACAGACTGACAAAGTTTTCAATAAACAATAAGAAAGGAAACAATTAGGCAAAAATATTACAAAGCCAACAAAATAGTGTGTGTGTGTATAAATAGAAATTTGATCCCACAGAATACATACATAGATTTAAAAATGCAGGAAGGAGTTCTTTCTTTAGAGATCCCTTTCCAACTAACACATCAGAAGAATATGTTGATAATTTTGATTAACAAAGAAAACAATTCACACTTCAAAAAAATATGAGAAGAGAGAGAGAAAAAAAAAGGAACCATGACTAAAAACAGAAAAATTACATCTTTGTCAATCAACATTACCAATTTATTCTTCCAGTGATCAAAAGTGATCATTAAAGAATGCTTTCCTGGATTTTGAGAGAGAGTGAGAGTGAGAGAGAGAGAGAGGCAAAGGGATACAGACAAGTAATTTCAGCATTCTGGACTTCAAGACAAGAAAGAATAAGAATATGGCAGATGGAACTGAAAAGTGGGACCTCTTATTAACCAAAAAGAAATCCCAGTATGCATCTGTATGGTTTGTCTATAAATTTGAGTAGTGAGATTTTGTTTTGTAGTCATTCCAACAAGATTGGAACCTGCACCCACTCAATCAAATGCATGAGTACATTTCTACCTTATAAATGCAAACAAGATATACCTATATATTTACAATTGTTTTTTGCATTTTCTTTAAATATATATATATCTTGGTGGGTTAGTGTATTTTTAATTATCCTATTTTTCATTAAAGAGAAGAAAAAGTAATGGTGAGGAAGTAAAAAAAAAAAAAAAAAAAAAAAAGTGGCAAGCAACTAAACAATTCAAAGAGAGTTTTTCCAGTTCTTTGTCTATAACACCAATTTCTGATGTATGTAGTTGTCATAATTAGCATATGACCATAAGAATTCAGATAGTTTTGATTCAATTAATAGACATCTTCCCATTTCAAATAGAGATTTATTTCTGCAGTACCATTTGGTGTGCAGAGTGTGGCACTTGTATTTAATGATTGATTAGAAGAGTTTCAAAATTTTCAGAAGTGAATCTGTACTGTTATCACTTTTTAGCTGTTTTACAGAGCCATATGAAGCAGTGTCGAATGTTTCTTCATAGAGAGAAACATATAGCCTTTTTAAGAAAATTAATCAGGATTAGTCCTGAATAGTTACTGACAACACAGTTGTATATTTGAAACCATTCAAAGATATCAACTCAATTAGGCCAGCTAAATTACAATGAACAAGGTCTAATATTTTATTTACCTGTTTTTTTAGGTAATTTATTTTTATATTGTACCATTTTACTTTGGGTACATATTTCAGTAATTTTCATGCATTCCACAATGTCTTGTAGTTTTATAAGGTCCTTTAGATTGCAATGTCCAAGGATTTGAAGCTATTGTTTTAGGGTACACTGGTTTTGGAAGTTATTGCAGTATTTCAATAGTACAAGCATCCAACTTTTTTTTTATATCGAATGTTATACCATTATAGTATACCAGTTTTGAGTAATTAGAAATTTTACAAAAATACCTTCTGTAAAATTCTTAGATAGTGGCCTGTACAGAGAATATACTCATTTTAAATTAAATTCAAAATGCAATTTTGTATACTTCCTTCTGTGTCAAAATAACTTGAGCATTACCTTTTTTGAAGGCAATATTACTAGTTCTACTGCCATCTATCAGCTCAATATGGTGATTTTCTAGTTTAATATCATCATCAAAAGTTGTGATTCCACAATGAATAAGTAAACTATTTTTGTTTTTTTTTAATCATATCACCCCAAGCAAGGCGGTAACGCCACTGATGTGCAGGGGGCTACATAGGAGTGAAAAGATTGGAAAAGAGAAAGCCGGAAACCACATCCTAAACAGAGAACAAGGGATCAACCTCTACACCTGTTCAATAGACGTGGGTGGAGTGTGAACCGGGTGATAGAAATGGTTCCTAGTACAATTAAAAAAAATTTTTATTTTATGATACTTGTTCAACATCTAGACTTTCTTTTATGCTTTTGCACTAGGTGCTTTTACGTGAGGTTTACAACAACATAACAATAGTTTTTATTAGAATTATATTCTGAATAAGTAAATTTTACTTCAGCAGTCAAAGCTTTTATACAGTGGCAGAACCAGATCACGGCAGGCCTGGATGTCACCTTGGCTCACAGAATTTACTTTGTAAAAAAAATTAAATTCATTTTTAGATTTTATTTTCTATCCAATCAAAAGTACGCAAAATTTGAAGCTAAGATCTGACTAGAGCCTATTCATTTCCTACTTAAAAGGCTGGCCACCATATCAAAGTGAAGAATGTAATCAAGTTTCAAAGCAGAAGGGAGTGATAGGTCACATAAAGGAGACAGAGCCTGCTGCTTACAAAAAGAAGGTTTCAAATTTCAAAGGATGTTAAATATTCATACAAGATCCTAATATTTGAACTGACATCTTAATTTCATTCTGAATGCAGAGTAAGGACAGAGAAGAGAATCAAGTTGCAAAAAGAAAGAAATATTTCATAGAAATGTTCTACAAAAAGAAAAACTATAAAAAGTCCTCTTGACATCAGTATTTTTAAATTATCTAAACTTCCTTCATGTTGTGATACTCCACCCATATATTATGTTGGTACAATGCTTTTTTTTTTTTTAAATTTAAAAAAAAAAAATCTTTTTTATACAAAAATAGGCTTTTGTAAAAATAAAACTATTTCTTATACATTTATTTTCTATTATATTTAAAAACAAGTAAAACTTTTACTTGCATAATTCTACCTTACAAATTCAAGTAAACAGGCTATACAATAATATTTTTGTTTTATATTTTTATTTTGTTAAATCGTAAAATTTTGAAAAGCTTTATTTTATAAAACCTTTTTATCAAGCAATCTAAATTTTTAAATCTGTTTATAAACTTTAATTTAAATAATAAAAATTACTTTATTATACTTTAGATTGATATATGCATGAAAAAGAGACCTGCTCTAACTAGATTCTGCTGTTGATACAAAGGTCACAAAAATGTTACTGCCACCAGTGTCATCAGTGGAATTTTTTTTTTTATCATTTCACCCCAAGCAAGGTGGTACCACCACTTGTGTGCAGGGGACTACATAAGAGGAGAGACAGTTTAAGCAGGAGGAGAGCAAGGAGAAAGACAAACCAGTTACAAGGGGTGTCGGAAAAGGATGGGAATACCATTGTGAAGACAGTTGTGAGGGTAGAGTGAGAAAGGAAAAGAACAAGATACAAGAGGTGATGAAGAATGAACAAGAGAAGGACTGGAGTCAAGTGGACAAGAAATTGGAATTGACATTGCATTTAAATTCTTGGAGATTGTAGCCATCGGGGAAGCAAGTATACGAAGGGTGTTCCACAGATCGGAAGTGCAAGAAAGGAAGCTGCTGGAGTAGAAATGACGGCTGCATTTAGTTGATTTAACTGGTTGCTTGAGTAAATTCGCATGGAGAGGGCATCAGTGAGCTAAGCTAATTGGAGCAGAAACCATGAAAATATTTGTAGAATAGACAGAGGGAAGCTACATCTCACTGGTGAGAAAGTGGCTGGAGTCGAGCTGCCAGGTCGGGATCGATCACTTTACAGATTCTCCTTTGGAGCCTGTTGAGAACACTGAAATGAATGTCAATCAGATATGACAACAGTATTCAATGCACTGTCTAATGGTTGATTTGTATATGTGCAAGATGGACTCAGGTGGGAAAAACTTCCTGGCCCAACACAGTGAGCCAACCTTCCTGGCAGTTGATTTAGCTATTGATTTGATGTAATGGTTCCACTTGAGGTTGAAAGAGAGGGTGAGACAGAGATGCAGTGGATTGCTTTCAGGGAGATCCACTTGGTTCATGCTGATGTGGGTAGTAGGGACTGCCTGTGGTTGTTGACAGATAGCTTCGCTTTAGAAGCATTAAAATTTACAAGCCATTTCTTACCCCAGTCTATCACAGAGTAGCAGTCCTTCTTAAGAATAGTAGCGAGGTTATCTTTGGCCAACTTACCAGATTTCTTACTGAGGCTGAAGGATATTAATAGCATGAATGCATCAGATTCTAAAATGTCAGATTTAGAACATGAAGGTAGTAATGACGACACTAATTTGACTTAACAGTGAAAATCTAGTCCAGGTACATTGTGCTAACAGAGCCAATGGTATTCTAGCTACCAAGAATCCTGGCAGTTTAGGAGTTTCTGAAATAATTCACTGATGATAACACCAGTAATCCAACAATACAATACATAAATAAGAAATTATTCTAAAACACTGTTTGGCTCAAATTATCAGTTTTAATTCAAATTTTTCAAGTCCTATTCTTGAGTAAAGCATATTAAAAAATGCATTGTATTGTTTTGCCGTAGACATTTTCCTGATAAATCCAAAATAGGTCATGAACAAACATTTACAAAGTCTGGTAATGACGAAGTTAGAAGCGTTTTTTCACCTCAAAAGCCTTGGGTCATGACTAAATTAGTCACCTTAGTAACAGTAGTAGTAACTGGTCATTCAGTCAGGGTTCTACCACTCCAGAATAGAGAGTAGTATGAATTAGGTCATTTGGTCAGGGTTCTGCCACTCCAGAAAGGAGAGTAATATGAATCGGCTTCTACCCTTCCCAAAAAGAGATTAAATAGTCTGGTAACTATGGTTACAGTGAAAAGAAGAAAAAGACCAGAAAAAGAGAAGGCCAATGAATATAGGCCCCTGTTTCTATATAAAAGGGAAGAAATAGTAGAAAAACCCAGAGTTGTTGGGCTACCGGCCAGGCATGACCACTCTCCGGCTATTCAAGACATCAAAAGAAATTTCCATCAAGCTACCAGCCAAAATTCTCCACACGAAGACCTTCCTCAACATCCAGAGAATACACCATGTGTTGCCGTCTAAGGTAAAGATTGTTTTGTTAATCACTCTGACCAAACCATAGCTGTGTATAATTATATATATATATATATATATATATATATATATATATAAAATCTTTAGCCGAGTTGAATGACCCTTTTCCATTCCGCCTAAACTTCCTCCAAATATCTTCCTTGTTAGACTCACCTCTTATTTTCCAGTAAATATTGTGTGAAACTAGTACAAAGTTGAACCCGTTCTAATGTCTGGTATATTATAGTTCTGTCACCTTATTTCTGTGTGTTTGCTGAATATTTTTGTGTGTTATAATAAATTTCTTTTCTGTATAAAATTATCTTGCGTTATAGTTTAATTCACTCCCTTCAGCATTATTCCAACTAAAATTGTATTTTTATGTGTTGCTGACCCAAACGGGTTTGTAACACTGTAGACATTTTCCTGATAAAACCAAAATAAATCATGAACAAACATTTACAAAGTCTGATTTTTCAGGATTGGAAGCATGCTAGTCATCATCATCATGGTGCCTTGGCCTCTCACCAAGAGTCTGTTTTTCATTGTGGTTGCTTTGACAGAGTGATTACCAAAAGCTTCAAGAAAAAAAATGTATCTGTGGTCTCTATGGCCAATGAAGCTCACACCGAGCTAGTTCATAAAAATAGATACTATTAACTGTTTTGGTGACTATTTTATGACTTATTGCACTGCAGTAGATTTCCCAAACAGGGCATGAACTTGGTGAGGTAATGCTCAAACAGCAGATGATGAAGGGTTCACAGAATACAAAGTACTTATATCATGATATTCAGAACAAATTTCTATCTATCCTGGCAACTGCAATCAATCAAGAAATCACTTCAGAAGTGTTGAAGTTTGGTTCCTTTGCATTGTTTGTTTTGGTTAGTTTTACCAGTATATCAATCTTTGTAGATCATTTAATGCTGAAAATTGAATTTTTACTCAATAATATCTTCGTCTTAAGTTTTATAATTTGTGAAGTATAGTTGAAGACAGGTTATATGTTCATCTATAGATGAAGTTGTCTGTGCTAAAGTTTGGTACATAATTTACTTTTCCTCAAGTAGGAAAAAAATAGTTTCTTCATTAAGATTTCTGAAAAGTTCTTTAAGGCTAGTCACCTTATAAAGGTGTTTACAGATAGAAGCAAATTTGGCACAGTACATCATAAAATGTTTTACTGTGTATGTCTCCTGGCATACTATGCATTTAGGTGGATCTTGATCTTTTTGAAGGAATGAATGTACGATATTGGTATGACCAATATTGATTCTTGTTAAGACTACTTCTCTTTGGAAAAGATTTGTGTTATGGTGTCTTATCCCAAGTGTAGGTTTGATTTTGCGCAATTTATTATTTAGGCGAGTGTTCCATAACTCTTGTCACTTTATTTTTTTATAATCATATCGCTCCAAGCAAGGCATTCTACTGCCACTGTTTTGCAGTGGGTTACATTATAGGAAAGTTATGAGAAAGAGTGATAGGTTATAGAGGGTGTCAAAAAGTGAGTAAGAGAAGGATGAGAATACTGATGAGAGTGGAGTGGATGGAGAAAGAAGCATGAGAAAGAGGATGCAGGTTAGTGAGATAAGAGATGACTATTGACTTTACTTTTAAATTCTTGGAGATTGTAGCTGTCAGAGAAGTAAGTAAATAGAAGGAAATTCCACAGGTGGGAAGCTACTGGAGTAAAATTTACGTTTACATTTTATTAGTTTCACAGTAAAAGAGTGGGACCTAGTTGCTAATCTTGTGGCTCAAGTAAATTCATATATAGGGGGCACCAGTGAGCTAAGTTCATTGGAGCAGAAGCTGTGAAAGTATTTGTAGAAAAATACTATTTAAGATTTTGGTCTACTACAGGCACTTCTATATCAGAGAGTTTTAATTTAGGATGATGATGTAGCTTTTGAAGTTTGGCAAAAATGTATGCATTGAGTCTTATCCGGAGAATCTGAATCCATTTTCTGTAGGCCCAATTGTTTACTTTATTGAGACACTGTTAGATTGTATGGCTATTTTTCGATTTGTAACATATTAGAAAGTCATTTATATAGTGAACAGTCAACTTTAGGGGTCAAACATTTAATAATGCTATTTATTTTGATATTGAAAAGTGTTACTGATAATGATTTCATGAGGGACAACCATTATTTGCTCATATAGGTCTGAAAGTGTGGTGCCAAAACAAACATTAAAAGTTCATTCTGTCAGGAAGTTATTGATAAGAATCAGTAATCTTCATTTAAGACCCATTTTATTTAAGTCTTTTATAATAGTATATCGCCACAAGATATCATAAGCTTTTTCTATGTTAAAGAATAGTTGTTAAATATTTCTTTTTAATGAAAGAATTTCTGATAAAAGACTCCAGTCAAAACAAGTGATCAATTGTGCTTTTGTTCTTTCTGAAGCCAGATTGAAAATGTGTAATTTCATTATTAGCTTCAAGAAATCAAGTAAGCCTATTAACAATTTTTTCAAATGTTTTGCACAAGCAAATCACAAATGTGATTGAACAATATTTTAAGGAATTTTCTAAGTCCATTCTAGATTTTGGGATTGGAATTAAGGTAACTTAAACAGGAAATATACCACTGACTCATACATTGACAATTTTGAATAGGTAGTTCAGGGAAATATTTCATAGTTTTTTGCTTTAATCTTTTTTTTAGAAATTCACAGTGAATTTTGTCTTGGCTAACTTTTTTTTTTATCATTTCACCCCGAGCAAGGCAGAAATGCCACTGATGAGCAGGGGGCTACATAACTGTAAAATGATTAATTAGAAAAGAGTGAGGAGTACAAACTAGTTAGAAGGAGCAATAGAAAGCTGAGAATGCAGGTGCGATGACAGATACATAGGTGGAGAGAAAGGGAAGGATATACGGGGGTGGGGAGAGAGCTAGAGTCCAGTGGTTAATAGATGAGTATTGACAATGTGTTTAAATTTCTGGAGGTTGTAGCCGTCAGGAAAGCAAGAATATGGGAGCAAGTTCCACAGGTGGGAAGTGCAAGAGAAGAAGCTACAGGAGTAGAATTGTCGTCTGCATTTGGCTAACCTGACTGAATGGGTGGGACCCAGTTGCCAGTCTGGTTGCACGAGTAAACACCTGTTGAGGAGGCACCAGTGCCTTAAGTACGTCCGAGCAGAAGCCATGAAATTATTTATAGAACAGACAAAGGGAGGCCACATTTCGACGGTAGGGAAGTGGCTGCAATCGAGCCGCTAGATCAGTACCTATCACATTACAGACTCTCCTTTGGAGCCTGTCGAGAACACTGAGGAGAACAGCAGGGGCACCTGACCATAAATGGCAGCAGTACACCATGCACGGACGGATGGTTGACTTGTATATATGCAGGATGGATTCAGGCGGAAAAAACATCCTGGATCGACATAGTGACCCAACCTTCTTAGCAGTAGATTTTGCTATGGATTCGATATAGTGGTTCCATTTGAGGTCTGAGGAGAGGGTAATTAGAGATTTGTCTTATTTTCTCAAGAACTGCAAGATGTACAGCAGGAGCACCAAACTAGATATGGCAATAGTCATCAATACAATGCACATACGAATAGTAGATTTATAAATGAGCAAGATGGAAAGTTTTCTGGCACAACACACTGAACCAACTTTCATAGTAATTGATTCGATATAGTCGTTCCACTTCATGTCAGTGAAAAATATGAAGCTGAAAAAACAATTTCTACTTGCACCTTTTAATATTTATATTTTGTGAGCAGAAAACAAAACTCAGGTCTCATAACTTTAAATCCTCAAAATACCATCAGCATTAATTCAAATACTATTATACAGCTAAACTGAATGAAAATTAACTCCACACATATAGAGAAAACACAGGCTTCAAAATACTTGCAATCAAACTATTTTAAGCTTGATTGTAATTAAAATTCATACTTTAAAACAGTTATCTTAAACTTCATATAAACTAAAAGACGATTCAAATATAGGTTTACTGAATTATTTCAAGGACTATAGCATTGTACTTAATTAAACAAAATATAAAAATGAAATAGCACATTGAGTCAATAAGATTTCCTAAGTGTTTGCTCTTACAGTACATAGTTCAATAGATTAAAATAAAATTTGAGCATAAAAATAAATGCACAATTTTTTAAATGAAAAAAGTAAAAAAATATGGTACAAGTAGTAATACTTACTTTTAGTCTTGCTGCTATTATGGCAGTCAGATGTTAAATCAGTCCCAGATGTGTAATTATCAGTAACTATTTTTTTAACCATGCTTGGAATATTTTCCTGACTATTCTGTAATGTTGCCATTGCAACAATCTTCCGTTTATGATTGCACAGCTTAGTAAGGTCTTCTGCACAATTCACATCATCAACAGTCCATTGACGAGACATAACACAGATATCAAAGTTAAAAACTTTATCAAGAAGAATAGGACACTGCAGACCACATTTGCATGTTTCATCAGATGACAGATACTGCTGAACTTCTTGGAAAGATGATAGACGAATATTACTTGGACTGAAATAAAACATAAAAGTTAAATTTTAACAGCAAATTAAAATTGTTGCTTTAGCAAACAACTAATTGAAAACTTATTAGATATCAATATACAATTAAATATACATATATTCAGTGGAAAAAAAGCTTAATTCTAGATTAAAACAATCTTTAAATTAATAAGTTACATAATTTTAAAGAAGGCATATTAGGGAATATGTAAAAAAACTGTCTGGATCAGAGTCGGGTTTCAATTTTTTGCACAAATAGTCATTTTCAAGATATCATCATAGGTTATCAGTTATTTAAAATGAATGAAAATACTTAATAACAAAAATAAAAAAAAAATTTTAATTTTTAAATTTGCATGTAATAAAAATATAACTTAAGTAATTGAGGAATTAATTATTAAAAAAAATAAAGTTCTTTGAGACCAGTACATTCTTATCTTATGATGTACTTAGTTATTGAAATTTTATTTTTGTTCAGTTTTCAAGTTCAACTATGTAAATGCTTCATCATAAAGCATCTTTAATATATTTTTGAACCTCCATACAAACATACAAAAAAAAAATGTTAAAAATTTAAAACTATCTCATCTGATTTTAGAAATTCCTCATGGAATTAAAAAAAAAAAAAGACAAACTATTTAATTCAATGACAAGAGATGCTGCTAATGCTTATACAGACTACCATTATTACTATTAAAACTATTTTTAATAAAATCTTTAGAAATGTTTATAAATATAACTCATATTCATAGTAAATTCTAATAATCATAGAGAGGCTAGAAGAAATGATAGTAAAAATATTCTAGATTATATTAGTATTATATTATTCAGAAAATAATAACTGAAGTGAAATATTAACCTGAATGTTCATTAACAATCAAAATATGAACAATTTAAGTTTAAACATTTTCCAATGATAAGCAAAGTCATTTGTCATTATGATAGAATTCTCAAGATCTAGAAAGCAAGCACCCAGTTACTGCATCAACAGTAGCTGGATAATATTTGAACTTTGAACTGAGTGTCTATGCTTGTGTTCCCCACTTTAAAAACAGACCTTCTTTCACAACTCAATCTAGTGGAGGAGTGTGTAAACATTCTTAGAAAGCATTTACTGTGTCTTCTGGTGAAACTTTCACACTGGGGTTTATAGGTGTTTGAGTATAAGGGCATGTGGTTTTGTTTCTGCAGCTAACTGTTCTACAAGACTCACTGCT
>JBBBDQ010000298.1:4520000-4522500 GCA_037127315.1 Ascarosepion bandense | reverse complement strand
GAAGAAGCAAAGAAAGTTAGGGAGTGTCTTTATATGAATGATGGCATTTTAATGAAAAAATGGCACCCACATAGTAGTCCTGAAAGTTTATATACAAGAAATACTAAAAATAGCGCATGATACCCGCACATCATGTCATTTACAAATAAATAAAACCTATGAGGAAATTTTAAACCACTTTTTCTGGCCGAAAGTTAAGCATGATGTTGTAAACTTTTCTAACTCATGCAACACATGCCAGATTATCGGAAAACCTCATCAAAGGATTCCGTCTGCGCCCCTCAAACCTATTCCAGCATTTGAAGAACCTTTTAGCAGAGTACTGGTAGATTGTGTTGGTCTATTTCCTAAAACAAAAATAGGAAATCAATATTCGCTAACAATTATGTGTACGTCGACTCATTTTCCAGAAGCTGTCCCTTTAAGAAATATTAAGACTAGAACTATAGTTAAGGCTTTAACTAAGTTTTTCTGTTTAGTTGGGATTCCCTCAGCCATTCAATCAGACCAAGGCACAAACTTTATGTCTGGTTTATTTCAACAACTAATGAATGAAATGAATATTAAACAGCACAAATCCAGTGTTTATCACCCCAAATCACAGGGAGCCCTTGAGTGTTTTCATCAGACCCTAAAGTCCATGATGAGAAAATTTTGTTATCAATATCAAAGAGATTGGGACAAAAACGTTCATTTTGTTCTCTCTGCGACTATAGGAGCTGTACAAGACTCTTTTTGGTTTAGTCCTTTTGAACTTTTGTTCGGACATATTGTGAGGGGACCCCTAAGACTTTTAAAAGAAAAATGGTTAACGAAGAAAAATGAAATGCATTTCTTAGATTATGCATCGAATTTTAAAGAGAAATTACGCAGGGCTTTAAAAATAGCACAACAAAAGTTAAAAACTCTCAAGTAAGAATGAAGTCTGGAAATGATAAAAATAGTAAAAATAGTAAAAATCAAAAATTTGAAAGTGGTGACAAAGTTTTAATATTTTTACCAATTCCACATAATCCCCTACAAGCAAGATATTTTGGTCCGTATGAAATAGAAAAGAAAATAAACAATTTAAATTATATCATCCACACCCCAGATTGAAGGAAACAGAAAAGAGTTTGCCACATTAATATATTACAAAGTTACATTGACAGAAATAAGAAAGATATGGTTAAGCAAGTCACAACAGTAACTAACATTACTAAAATAAATTCATCTGAACATGATTTAGATAACGAGGAAAATACAGTTGTCAGGGAGGGGAAAATAGGTCAAAGTAGTCATTTAAAGAACTCGGAAATACTGGCTAACTTGAATGTAAAATTTGAACATTTGTCAAATGAAAATAGAAAAGAAATACATGGTTTGGTCAGTGATTTCAAAAATCTTTTTCCTGATGTTCCTAGTAAAACTACATTTGCAGTGAACGATGTAGTTGGAGACGAAAACCCATCAAGCAGCATTTCTACAGAGTAAATCCCATCAAACTTCAACAGTTGAAGGCAGAGGTGAAGTATATGCTGGAGAATGACATCATTGAACAAAGGAACAGTCAGTGGAGGCCTTGTATTCTGGTACCAAAATCCGATGGCACCTACAGACTTGTTAGACTTCCGGAAAGTAAATACTGTAACTAAAAGTGACTCATATCTAATTCCTAGAATTGATGATTGTATTGACAAAGTTGGCAAGTCAATACATCAGTAAATTCGATCTGATGAAAGGTTATTGGCAAGCACCTTTAACTGACAAATCCAAAGAAGTTTCAGCTTTCTTGACTCCTGACGGACTATACCAATACAAGGTTATGGCGTTTGAAATGAAAAACTCACCAGCAACATTTCAAAGGATGATGCATTCCCTTCTACATTACATACAAGGATGTGTTATCTACATAGATGATGTAATTGTGTACAGTATGACTTGGAACGAACATTTACGCACCATAGAACAACTCTTCCTTAAACTAGAAGAGGCAAACCTATGTATGAACCTAAACAAAAGTGAATTTTGTCATGCAAAACAATAATTTGGGCCATACTGTTGGTCAAGGACAAGTTAAACCTATCACTGCAAATGTGGATGCTATCCTAGAGTATCCTATACCAACCAACAAAAAACAATTATTGAGATTTCTCGGTATGCAAGTTTCTACTGAACATTTTGTAAAAATTTTTCATCAATATCAAGTCCTCTCACGGATCTCCTTAGAAAGGAGGTAAAATACAAATGGAGTGAGACCTGTGTTGCAGCTTTCCACAAAATTAAATTGACACTCACGGAGGGCCCAGCTCTCGCAACACCAGATTTCACAAGACAATTCAAATTACAAATTGATGCCTTGTTATGTCGAAACGGGTGATATCTTAACCCAAGAAGGTGATGAAGGTATCAACAGAGCAATTGAATACTTCTCCAAAAAGTTAAACACCTACCAAAAGAATTGTTCTACCATTGAAAAGGAGAGTTCATCAGTGTTAACAATGCTACAACACTTCCACTT